>PVLC010014782.1:0-38473 GCA_004027655.1 Graphiurus murinus
GATCTGAGAACGGAAGCTTTCTGGCTGCAGGACTACTCTATTCTGCTGCAGGTGCAGGAGGCTCTCCAGATGGCTCCGAGCCACATAGTTATCACTGGAGGTCACCCAATCATATCGGCTTGCTTACTCCACACCCACCCAGCCTTCTGGTTCTCAATACCTAGGTGCTTAAGAGGGGTTAGCATCTAGAATAGTGTTTTTAATATTTCTATGAAGCTTTCTCTAATTGCAGAGAAATAGCCATCCAAAGGCCTCCGATGATTTCTAAAATAGATCATTGAATGGGGAATTTTTTTTTAAATTTGAGGGGTTTTAACCTGAAAATTTTTAGCTCATAAACAGGTATTTTTGTTGCTTTACTCCCTGATTATGCAAAGCACTTAGAAAAGTACCAGCAGGCAGAAGGTTAAATGAATTAGGGTGTTTTTTTTTCTTACATTTTAATAACTTACTATCAGAAAAAAAAAAAAAAGATTTTTCCTCCCTGTATCCTTATTTACTCACAGCTGAGTTGAATTTCCATATTTCATAAAGTTGGGCTAACCAGGATTTACATGATATGACAATTTCTCTTCTTGTGTCATGGTAATTTGAGAGCCTGAACCTACTGAAAAATGTGCTACAAATTGAAATCGCTTTTATCTTTGTTTTGCAAAATTTACAAGCATAATCACTGAGGAACGATGAACAGAACATTGCCAAAGAGATGGTACACTGGAGTGTTTTAGAGGCTGCTAGTAGAAACATCGTGTAACTGAAAGATCAAAGGACTTGTGTTATAAACCATTGTACAACTGCCTCTTTTATTGTTGAAGGGCTTTTTTGAAGGAAGGAAAACAACAGCTTTTGTGGGCTTCTATCGTGTGTGTATGTGTGTGTGTGTGTGTGTGTGTGTGTGTGTGTGTGTGTGTGTGTTACTGGAGATTGAACACAGAAGCATTTTACCTCTGAGAACATCCTCAGTCCTGTTTTTTTTTTTTTTAAATCCTGAAACAGGGTCTCACTAAGTTGCAGAGGGCTTTACTAAATTGCTGAGGCTGAGGCTGGTCTCAAACCTATCAACCTCCTTATTCAGCCTCCCAAGTATTGCAGGTGTGCACTCCAATGCCCAGCTATCATGTTTAATTAAGTTTTTGCAATTTTATTGTCCATGAAGTCAACTCTACACAATTCTCACACTTCAATTCTGCTGTACCCACTGAAAGTTTTTCATATTTTCACTTTTACCAAAATGTTTTCCTTCAAAGGTCTGTGCTAAGTAAGTCAGCTTTGAGAACCATTGTTAATCATTACGCACAGTAATGATTCATCTTTTTAATTAATGTTTCAGGCATTTTTCTAAGTTTTTAATTCTCCTTTTGAAAAATAATTTCAAGCCAGGTGTGGTGGTACACACCTATAATCCCAGTTACTTGGAGGCTGAGACAACAGGGTTGTAAGTTCAAGACCTGCCTGGCAACTTTGTAAGACCCTGTCTCAAAATAAAAAGGACTCAGAATATAGCTTAGTATTCAAGGCCTTGGCTTCAATTCCTAGTACAAAAAAAAAAAATTCCAATAACTGAATATCTAATAAGCATTTTTCTGCTGAACTCAGCATACATATATGTCAAAAAACGTTTCAAGCTCATGTTCCATTCCTTTACAAATTAATTTGAAAAGATAAGCACTTAGCTGAGCTTGTTGACACACACCAGTAATACTAGTACTTGGGAGGCTGAGACCAGGTTCAGCAACTTAGCTGGTCTTGCAAGTTCGAGACCAGTCTCAGTAATTTAGTGAGATTCTCAACAGCCTAGCGAGACCCAATTTCAAAACAAAAAATAAAAAAGGGCTAGGGATGTAGCTTGGAGGTAGAATGCCCCTAGGTTCAATCCCCAGTACCACCACCAAAATAAATAAATAAATAAATAAATAAAGATTAAGAACTTAAATAATTTTATGGTAATTTTAAATTTTCAGCCTATTAATACACAAAGGAAATCAAAAGACTAATTCTTTCAGAGGAAACACTGAGTGATTCCAGACCTACTTATATAGTCAGGATACAGTTCCATGTATGTATTCATCCATGTGTGTTTTCTTTCTTTACATTTAAAAAAGAAAACCTTCCATCTTTTTTAAATTACTTTTAGTTGGTTCTTTCACTACAATTTTTTTTGTAAGTGTGTGTGGGGGGGGGGGGGGTTACTGGGAATTAAACCCATGGGTATTCTACCTCTGAGCCACAATCCCTGTCTTATTTTATTTTGAAACAGGATCTCAGCAAATTGCTAAGGGCCTTGCTAAATTGCTAAAGTTGACCTTAAACCTGTGATCCTCCTGTCTCAGCCTCCAAAAGACTGGGATTACAGGGGAGTGTCACCACATCTGGCTTCACTACAAAATATCTTTATAAAATTATGAACAAGTATCAATAATCAAATTGATTACTTATTAACATCCATAATTTCCAATTTAAAATAAAAAGCAAGGTTAGTGTTAGCAGTCACTCTCAGCCAATCATTTCAGTTTATCCTTCTTGCAACTATTACAACTATTTGGTTGAGCATCTGTAAATATTCCTTTTTCACCTTCCCAGTTTCTTTTTAAGTTCCACACAGATTTATCTGTATCTTACAGGATGAAACTTCACCAAGTTTTATTCTTCTATATATAGATTAAATAAATCATCAAGAATCTTGCTGTGTGTGTGTGTGTGTGTGTGTGTGTGTGTGTGTGTGTGTGTATGTGTGTGTGTTACTAGGAATTGAACCAAGGGGTATTCTACTTCCAAACTACACCCTCAGCCCTGTTTTTGGTTTTGGTTTTGCAATACCATCTTGCTAGGTTACTCAGTCTCACTAAATTGTTGAGGCTGTTCTAGAACCTGCAATGCTCCTGTTTCAGCCTCCCAGGTACTGGGATTACAGATGTCTGCCACCATGCCTGACTAATTTTGCCTTTTTGATTGTGCTTTTTACTCCTAGCCAATATATTGTTCCTGTATTAGTGCAAAAAATTTCTGGCTGGACAGTTTATTTTTTTTAATGTTCCTCACAAAAACTATGATGGTTTATAAAATTATTCTCAGGGTTTTAATCTAATGAAAGGTATAAAGGATTAGACCTTTGGCAGTTAACACAATATTGCAACTATTTTAAATATGTCTCTAAGTATATCTACTACTTTTAGATGACATTTACCTACTACTAGTTCCGTAGTAAAGAGAATGTTCGATGATATTTTTACCATCTCAGGGCAAGCTCATTTCTTCAGCCTTCACAGAATTCTGGTTTTGCTAAAAAAAAAAATTAATCATCTTTCCTGTTTTACCTATGTCAAGTTTAATCCAGACTTCCGGTATTAAATTACATCATGTGTTTCCTGTTGAAAATACAATTTTAAAATTATTATACTTTAAGTTAGGAGTGGTGGTGCACACTTGTAAACCTAGTATTTGAGAGGCTGAGAGAGGAGGATCGCAAGTTCAAGGTCAGCCTCCACAATGTAGCAAGGCTCAGCAACCTAGAGAGACCCTGCTTCAAATTAAAAAAAATAAAATAAAATAGGGCTGGGGGTATGGCTCAGAGGTAGAACTCCCCTGGCTTCAAACCCCATTACCAAAAAAAAAAAAATATTACTCCTTAAATATAGAAATGAAAAAATAGTAACTACACACTACATATTTCTGAGAGTACTTATTGGATTGTAAAAGGAATCGCATGCTTATAAACAAAATATATGGTGAGAATAACTGTTAAAAATTCCTAAACTCCATTTTGGAGTCAATAACTTTTGGTGGGGTATGATCTGAAGTTTAAAAACAAACACTGAGTTTTACAGTAGCAAAATAATTTCTCAAAAGATGGGCGTGCATATCTCTTAGCACACAAGGAGATATCAAGATTTTCATCTCTCCCACTCTGCAGTCAGTGCCATGAGCAACCTCGGCACACGCTGTGCTTCCCCTAGAAGCATGCCCAGATCAACCGGCTGGGACTGAAACCTTAACGCCACTTCACTCCTCCAGCCCAGAAATATCACATTTTCTAATTAGCAATTGCATACAAAATGTTATTATTTCTGGGCATACATAAAATAACAAAATATTCACCAACAAAGAAAATCAATTTTTTAAATTTTCCTTGAGTTGGGATGTAGCAAACACATTATTCAAACATTTTATTATGAAATCATAATAGATTCATGGGAGAGGGGAGACACTGAGGACCAACACCCTTCATTCAGCTTCTTCTGATGATGCCATCCCATGTTGCTGTAGCACAAACTCAAAACCAGGAAATTAACATGGCATGATACTATTTTAAAACTTGCATTTATTTGTGTCTTACTTTTTTTCCATGTATGAATTTGTGTAGTCATCACTATGATCACTATGATCAAAATACAGATTTGTCATATCACTGCAAAAGAACTCCCTTCCGCTACCTACTTAGCTTTTAACCCTTTCTCCCACTGAGCTTGTCCCTGTGTCCTGGCAGCCACTAACTGTTCTCCATCTATGTTGTTTTGCCATTTCAAGGATGCTATGTAAATGGTATCAAACAATACATCACATTTTGAAGTTAACCTTTTTTTCATAAGCATAATTCCCTTCAGGTCCGTCCAATTTGTTGCATACATCAATAGTTAATTATTTTTTATTGCTGAGTAAGCATCCCATTGTCTGCATGTACAGGATTTTGTTTAACCATCACCCACTTAAAGAAATCTGAGTCATTTCCCATTTCTTACTCTATCAGCTCTTTGAACATCCATATACACCTTTTCTGTGAATATAAGTTTTAATTTCTCCAGGATAAATTACCCAAAAGTATAACTGCTAGGTCATCTGGTAACAGTGTGTTTAGTTTTGTAAAACCTAGCAGATTATTTTCCAGAATGGCTGCACCATTTTACATATCCAACAGCAATATAGGAAAAATCCAACTTCTCTACATCCTCACTAATATTTGTTATTTTCAAGTTGTAGATGTTCTATTGGATAAATAATGATATCTCTGTAGTTTTAATTTGCATTTCCTTCATGACTAATAATGTTGAATATCTTTCAGTGTGCTCATTTGTGTTTTTACATTTCTTTTGCCCATTTTAATTGGATTTTTATGTTTAATTTTGAGAGTTCTTTATCTTTTCTTGATATATGGCTTACAATTACTTTATCCTACTTGGTAGTTTTCCTTTAACTTCTTAATATGGTCTTTGCAAAATAAAAGTTTTAAATTTTTATAAAATACAACTTACATTTTTTATAGAGCCTTTTTATAGTGTCATGTTTCTAGTGCCAAAGATTTTCTCCTATATTATATGCAAAGGATTGTTTGTTTGTTTGTTTGTTTGGGTGGTACTGGGGATTGAACTCAGGAGTGCTTTCCTGCTGAGCTACATCTCCAGCCCTTTTTATTCATTTAATTATTTTTGAGACGGGGTCTCACTGAGTTGCCCAGGCTGTGCTTGAACTTGCAGTACTCCTCCCAGCTACTTAGTCTCACAAGTAGCTGGGATTACAGGTATGCATCATCACGCATGGCTATGCAAAAAATTTTATATTTTTGTATTTTATATTTAAGTCTATTTTCCATTTTGAGTTCATTTTTTTGTGAAAGTTATGAGATTTAGAGTTTTATTTTTTGCTTATTCTCATTATTGTTTTTCCTGCTTCTTATTTTCTTGTGGGTGACTTAGCATTTTAGACTGCTACTTGGTTTATCTTGAGTTTTTAAAATATACTTTGTTAGCCGGGCGTGGTGGCGCACGCTTGTAATCCCAGCATTTGGGAGGCTGAGACCAGAGGATCCGAGTTCGTGGCCAGCCTCAGCTACCTAGTGAGGCACTCCGCAACTTAGTGCGACCCTGTTTCAAAATAAAGAATAAAAAATAGGGCTGGGGGTGTAGCTCGTGGGTAGAATGCCCCTGAGTTCAATCCCCCGTACCGCAAAAAAAAAAAAAAAAAATATATATATATATATATACTTTGTTGTACAATTTTTCTTGGTTTGCTCTAGATAGCATTGCATTCATAAATTGTATAAGACAGTGTGTCAGTATCAACAGCTTATCCTTTTGAGTGAAGTATAGAAAACTTACACTTTAGATATTTTTCCTCACTTCACTTTTAAATATGAATGCCAAATATTTTACATAATTTAAGTACCACATCAAATAATGTTATAACTTTAGTTATATCTTCAGTTTAAAAATTCTTGAGAACAAAAAAACAAAAAAGCTATTATTTTTACCCATTTTTGTCTATCCCCCTTTTTAATTTCTTCTCAACACCCTGACCTCCTTCTGTTAGTATTTCCTCTCTGTTTAGAATGTCCTCCTATACTTTTTTTTTTTTTAATGTGGTACTGAGGATTGAACCCAGGGGTTGGATTACAATGTGCCTTGGCATGGAATTTGGTTTGATTTCCACTCAGCTTTTTCAATCAGTAAGTTTATGTCTTTCACCAATTTGGAGGAAGTTTTCAGTTTTTATTTCATTGAATACTCTTTAGTGCCAACTCCTTATTTTCTGGGACTGTTGATATAAACATTAAATCTTTTGTTTTTATCCCACAGATGACATTGATAACTTGAATAACAAACCTACCTAGTCTTGCATTTTTTGGAATAAATGTCACTTGTTTCATATGCGTGTGTGTGTGTGTGTGTGTGTGTGTGTGTGTGTGTGTGTGTGTATCCAGTTTGCTAGAATTTTGTTAAAGATTTTTGTGTATAAATTCATGAGCTATATTGGTGAGTTATTTTTTTCTTTTGTATTGTCTGAATGATTTTGGCACTAGGGTCCTACTGGTCTTACGAGTTGGAAAGTATTCTCTTCTGTTTTATTAAATAGATTATGTACAATGGGCACTAATATTAATTCTTCTTTGGCAGCATTCTCCCATGAAATCACCTGGAAATGGAGATTTCTTTCTTTAAGATTTTTAACTATGGATTCAATTTCCCTTGCAGTATTTGGGTTGATCAGATCATCTAATTCATATTGAGTAAGTTTGGTAGTTTGTCCTTTTTAATGGATTTGTTCCATTCATCTAAATTGTTAAATTTGAGCTGGGCATGGTGACACATGCTTGTAATTCCAGTACTTGGGAAGCGGAGACAGGAGGATCTGGGTTCACGGCCAGCCTCAGCTACTTAGTGAGGCCCTCCACAACTTAGTGAGACCCTGTTTCAAAATAAAGAATTAAAAATAGGGCTAGGGGTATAGCTCAGAGGTAGAATGCCCCCGGGTTCCATCCCCAGTATTGCAAAAATAAGTAAATAGTTAAATTTGTGTGTACAATGTTATTTGTAATATTCGTTTCATATCCTTTTAATGGATGAAAATCTGTAGGAATATTGCCTATTTTGTTCTTTATGTTGCTAATTTGTATCTTTTCTCTTTTCTGTATTTGTCATTCTTATTAGAGGTTTATCTTGTGTGTGTGTGTGTGTGTGTGTGTGTGTGTGTGTGTGTGTGTGTGTTACTGGGAGGAATGTAAGAGGTTTAGTCAGAGAAGCAATGGCACCAGAAAGAAAGGTCATGATAAAAGGGGGGGGGGGGCTTATGTTCCAGAGAAAAGCAAAGCAGCTGGAAAGTTTTCTAAGGTCAAAAACAACCTGGAGTTTTCTGTGTGTGAGAGTCGTATATTCCCTCTGAGTGGCCCTTCCTCCTGCGTATTTCATTTGGGGCAGTGATTGCCTTTTTCCACTGTGTACCTTAGAGACTCTGCATCATTCCTGCCCCTCCCGACAGTAAGGAGTTGTAAGTGAGACCCTGCAGTGGGTTTAGCCTTCAGTTATCTGAGTAGTTTTTAAATCACAGCTATTTTCATTTAAAAGGATCTGTTTAATTTCTTCCTTCAGGTACTTAAGGTCCCCATCCCATCCTACCCTCTCTGTTTGGGTCTAACTAACTACCTGACACATCTGGACTGTGGAGTCCTGAATCACCTGACCCCCAACACCATGACAAGTACCAGCTACCGCCACTGAGTATGAGCTAGAAGCCAGACACTTTGCTTCACTTTTCTTTTATCTTACTGATATTTTGCCAGTACCAGCAGAGTCAAGGAAATATAATCTGTAAGTCTCCCAGCCCTGGCCACACACAGCAAAGTACACAAAGGCAAGCAGGGGAAAATCAAAAGTGTTTCTGTGAAACTGACTCTAAAATTAAACATTTGATTTAAAATGCCTTAAACAATAGGAAACAATGATAAAGATGTTATCTGTTGGGTGAGTTTCTATTTATTTCAGTGTTTTAGATAAAAGTGAAATTATCCTCCAAATATAGCGGGATCATTTACTTACAGCTTCCAGTTAAATCAATAAAAATGACTGATAACTTAACTTGGCAGAGGGCATCACACAGAATGTGAAACTGCCAGAGAAGAAAAGAAACAAGTTTGGTTTATTTCATGTTCTACTTGGAATATTAACTTGTTCCTGTGAAGGAGAACAGCAAAGATTGAGACTTTCACTATCAAAGTATTCAATCTGTTCCAAAGGTAGGAGGAAGGATGAAAGATTTATAAACCATTGAGGCTTGTTTTTTATATTTTATATCTGTGCCTTAAGCAAGCATCTTTAACTCAGATCATTTTTAAATAATTTATGAAACGTGAATATATTTATTCATCTAATTTTTTCTAATTCTGCAATTTACACTTTAAAGTGGCCATGGCTTATTAAAAAAGCTTCCATAATTACTTCAATTATTTCATTAAGAGAGGGAAAATGTAAGAGCTGGGGATGCATCTCAGAAGTAGAGTAGTAGAGTGCTTGCCTATTATGTGCAAAGCCCTGCCTGCCAAAAAAGAAAGAAAGAAAAAAAAAGGTATAAGATATTAGCAAAATCTAATTGAAATCTTGTCTTTTTAAATATTTCCTTCCCTTAGGAATTCTACTGTCTAAAACTTGATAGAGCAAAGGGGGACATTCAGAACTGAAAGAAAGCTGTCTGACAAGTGATTGCAATAAAATGATTAGGTTTTCTGGATGTCCTTTGGAATTTGGATAAAAGCAATGTTGGTTTTCATAAACATGCAATAAAAGGTAGGTATAGTCCAATGACAACACCACCAACTTTCCCAAATTCAGACAGTATGTGTCATATACTGACATGCATATGCAATGACTCCCACAACATCAATAGCCAGAGGAATGCAAATAAAGGAGGGGTCCTGGAGAAAGATTTTCATAGTGAAAACATCAAGACACACACTATACCAGGGGCCTGTGATATATCACAGGGACACATCAAAGCAACAAGGAGCAGGCCTGTCATGGAAAGGGAAAAGGACCTTACCTTTGTACATGCACATCAATACAGAAAGATACAGAAAGAAAGATGGGAAGCCCCCTGATTTTGACAATGTAACAAGGGAAAATTACTTCAACAATGCTTGAGGAACATTGAAAACATGGTCTATTGCAAAGGGGGAACCCCAGACTAAGTCAACATTAGCAGCTTGTTCTTTACTTAAAGGGACTCAAGATGAGCATCTAGCTAAACTACCAAAAGGGGGAGAAAATGAGCTACTATGTCACCCACCTCCAGCGGGCTCTCACCATCATATTTCTGAACCCAAACAGCCAGAGAAAGAAAATAAATTTAGAGAATTTTAAAAGACTTACTGGCAAATAGACACTCTTTTGACTATAGGGCAAAATGTATAATATAGAATCGTTTATAGTAATAGGATCACTTTTATGTAGCAAAATACTTTTACGCCAAAATCTTCTCAAAATGTTTGGGGAAACATATATGAAAAGAGAAAACTTAAAATATATAAACAACATATGATTTATTTTGTTTCACTTTTCAAATAATATTTATCCTTTAGTGTCCTAGTTGGAAAATTAACCTAATTCTTCCCCTAAAGAAGATGGAAATATCTTATTTTATAAATGTATTTCTATTCACTTAAATTACATAGGCATTGTTTGCTAGTTTAATTATATTTAATGTATTAACTGATTTTAAATAATATACTGCAGATTCTGAGTTATTCACTTACTTGTGTCTAAGAAAAGGTCATCCTTAAGGAAAGCAGTTCTGTTAAACAAGTTTATGATGATCACACATCTAAGGTTTCTAGGCTTAATATAAAGATAGAATTCTCGGTGAAATTTGAACTAAAGATAAATAACAAAAAGTTTTATAATAAATACGTCCCAGATATTGCATTTATTTATCTACTCACCTACTTAGCTGCCCATGTTTGTGTTAATAATCAGTTCATAACAACTCTATTGATTTATTAGCCAATAAACCTCTACTGTGAGCTATAGACAGTTCCCATTCATATTCTTTTGATTGGACTACAGTTCATTCTATTTTTTTCCTCAGAGTTGCAGACTGTAAGGTTTCAGGTAGTGTTGCCATAGGAGAATTGTATCCAAAAAAAAAAGCAGAAGAAAAGAAAAATAATTTATCTGAAACTCAAATTTAACTTGGTACTCTGTATTTTATTTTGCAACCTTACATACTTTCAGTTGTGCCTAGGAGAGTACTGCTTGGACCATGATTTCTTAGTAATTCTTAACCCCACCTTTCACTCTCAAGAGTATCCCAGAGCTGGGCACCGTAGTGCATACCTACAATCAAAGTACTTTGGAGGCTGAGACAGGAGGACTGCAGGTTTGGGGCCAGTGTGCAGTAACTTAAAGATATCCTACTTCAAAACAGGGTTCAATCCCCAGTACCACACCCCTAGGTTCAATTCCCATTAACACACACACACATATACCCACCCACACACACACACACACACACACACACACACACACACACGTGACCTAATTTGAATGTAAAATTATATGGTCAGTATATGCACACCCAATATAAAACACAGATCAAAGTCCTCAGGGAACATCAGAGGACAAGGAAAAGGAATATTTTTTAACCAGAAAGGAGAAAGCAAAGGAAGGGCTAACCAGAACTAATGAGAAAATAGATGCTTTGAAAATCAGAGGTGGCTTTAAATTGACTTCTGTGGGAGGCTGGTGGAACTTCTAGTTGTAGTACTAATGAAGTAGAATAGAAGGAATAAAAAATTTAGACAGAAAGGAGACAGTTTGGGAAGGAAAATAAAAAATATAGTTTTAAAATCTGGAGAGTTCATAATCTCTAACTCTACCCTTATAGGGTGTGTCTAGTCTCAGGCAGAAGCCTCTATAAGCCCACATCCTTAATCTCCTGGCCCCTCACCCCACCTGAGATTCCTGAGAACCAGGAGGACAAGGTCAGACCTCACCCAGCCACCACCCATCATTGAAACTTGAGGAAGAGAAGATCCATACTTCCTCTGTGCCCATCCCTTCTTGGGAGTTGTATATAAGGACTGAAAAGGCTACAAAGACTCTCTTGTCCTGGACGATCTCCCTTTGCCTGTCTTCTCCCTCGAGTCCCTTACTTTCCTAAATAAAACTCCTGCCTTTGCCCCTGACTGGCACGTGTTGAAATTCTTTTCACCATGGATCCAAGGACCCACAAAAAGGTATCATGCTGACCCAGGACAGTACTGTGGTACTGATTTATTTCCCAGGCTTAAAACTCTACCATGTGCAGCTCACAGGAAAATGGAAGTGTTATGTCAAGAGGAATAGGAATGGAGGGGAACATGTTACCTTGGGTAAGATAAACCAATAAAGAGGTTATTAACTAATTGTTGACAAAAAGATAAAGAAATCATAAGTTAGAAAGATGCTAATTATAAAAGTGCATATTTCCACTACAAAAATAATAAATTTTATTGTTTTGTTTTGTTTTGCTGTACCCAGGGACATTCTACCTCTGCACTAAACCCCAACCCTTTTAATTTTTTTGTTGTTGTTGTTTTGAAATAGGATCTCACTATGTTGCTGCAAGCCTCAATAAGTTGCTGAGGCTAGTTTTGAACCTTCAATCCTCCTGTCTCAGCCTCCCAAGTACTGGGATTTCAGGTGTGTACCACCATTCCTGGCTCATTATATAGTTTTGAAATTACTGGAATGTAAGTACAATTAAAAACAAAATTGCCCAACTAAGAAATTCTATCCATAAAGGTAGTAGAGAAAAAATGCTTTTATCATTGAATAAACATTGAATTATTCGAATGTGTTACACATCACAGATCACCCACTAAACAATTGCAAAGACAGAAGGGAATCTCTTTTCCTTGGAGTAGCCCAGCAGACACAATCCATTACGCTTATGTTCCAAATAAATAGCTCTCTCTCAGGAAAAACAGTGTAACATCACTATTTGTCACATGTAGTTCATCCTAATGATACTGAGTTTTTTATTGGGTTCTTGTCTTATAGAGTCAAAGAATGAAACCCAGAGACACCAGGAAAGTGAAAGTAGGAAATTTATTTTAAAGGTGCAAACAAGCAGAGAAGCAGATCACCCCTATGGGTCTTGGCAGACTCCAGAGTCCAGTGGAGCCTTGTGGCACTGCCCTTGTGCCCAAGGGTAGCCTGGGTCAAGCACCATCAATTGCACACCACTTTTCCCCAAAGTCTACTTGATCTGCCAAAGAGTAGCAGGGCTAAATCTTCCACACAGAGGAGGAGTTCCTAGAGGGTAGCCAATTTTGGGGCTGAGCATAGGGCTTTATATAAGTTTGAAGCTCCTTTGTATAGACATTAACCAATGAATAAAATCCCCACTTTTCATCTTATTTTTATTGACTCGTTTAATTTGTCATCTATGGTCTTTAATTCCCCAAAGTCATGAGACTATTCTACATGTTTGTTCCCTGGTCTATATGAAGCAACAGTTCATGAGTCAAAGGTTGGTGCACATAGAGCTTTGGTTCCTGACATCTAGGCTCCACTTCTCCACATTTAATTGTTCATGTTCAGGTCTGATGGAAAACACCTCCCTTCTGGGGGGAGAAGGGCCTTAACCCTTGATCTCCTGGGAGTCCTGTTCCCTCACTGCCGACCCAATACCTAACTTCACTAACTAAATTTATCTGGTAATTGAGTGACCATTTGAGTTAGCAAATTGACTTTATCCAGAGGGAGAGCAAATATCTCCCATTTTTATGACAGAGGTTTATCATCTTGAAGCCCAGGAACCAATGAAGTTAGGCTGCCATCCCAGAGAAACAGGCTTTAGGGTGCTGATGCCCTGGGTGTTTACATTTCAAAGATATGGTTCCCAGGCTCTTTGAGAGCCCTCCAATGCTTACTGGAAGGCCTGTTTAGTCTCCAAAAGGATTTATATACATTTCAAAGAGAAGAAACAATTATAAGCTTTCTAAAAGAAATGTTATGAGAAAAAGAGGGGAAGAAAAATTTCCCCCTTATTTTCAACAGAGATAATCAAGTCTCTTATTTTAAATTTTTAAATTTTAAAGTCTTACAAAATCTACAGAAAACTTGAACTCAATACTATCTACAAGTAGATATAGTCCTATCAGCAGTTTGTTTTATTTTCTTATATTTTATGTATCATTTTGGTTGTTTTTATAGATTTTACAGCACATTATAACTTTAGATCTGATTTATTTTTCGTTTATCCCATGTTATTATAAACATCACTTTAATGACAGTATTTTAGTGGTTGCATTATATTTTATTTTTATATGACATATCTTGGTAAATAACACATTTGCTATTCCTATTGAAAGATTATCTGTACTAGGATTTCTGAATAAGTAAGAATGAGCAATCTAAAGCTTTTGACAGATGTTGCTGAATTACCAAAACCTTGTTTTGATAAATAACATAATACATTTGAGGTGGGGTAATGGTGATTGAACCCAGGAGCATTCTATCTTGGAGCTAAATCTCACCTCTTTTTTATTCTTTGTTTTGAAACACAGTTTCGCTAGTGAAATGGACATTTTTTTCTTACTTGTCTGTGAAGTACAAAGAATGACCCTACAGAAAACAGAAAGTCTAGTAGGGGATTTACTATAAAGAGAACAGAAGGGAAAAAGAGGCAGAACACCCTTTCCGACATTGCAGACCCTGGTGTCTGGCAGCTACTTGGGAAGTTGCCCTAGCCATGTGCCATCAGTTGTCTACTACTTTCTCCTAAAATCCACACAATCTACCCAAGAGAGGTGCAGGCCACTTTTAGAGCTTTGTCTGACATTGATGTCCAGCGGGTGTCTTCTGATACACTGCTTTCACTCAAAGCCAACACAACCTGCAAGAGAGAAAGACACTCCTAGAGAGATTCTCCGTGCAGATAGCCACTTGGGGTGACTTGTCTAGGAATTTATTTGAGTTTCCTTTCCCAGTTGGGGTGCCAGAAGCAGTTTAGGATTAGATAATGTCCTTCTTTGTGTCTCCTTTTCTCAGTTGGGGGTCCCAGATGCTGTTTCCTGGAATCTCCTGGGATCACTTATCACAGGAACAACTGGAGTTTTGTAAACACATTGGAGATCTAGTCTTCTTGGGAATTTTGGAATTTAGTTAGCATCTGTTGCCTCTCAGGAAATTAAGTCTTTCCACTGTGGCCCCCTCGTCCAATCTTCCTATTTCTTTCTACCTCCTCACTAGGTTACTGAGAGTCTCACTAAATTGCCGAGACTATTTTTAAACCTTAAATCCTTCTGTCTTACCTTCCTAAGTACTGGGATTACAGGCATGCATCACCATGCCTAGTTATACAATATGTTTTATATAGTAGATTTTCTTTGTTCATTGAGCAATTCTACAGTTCCTGTGATTTTGAAAGTGACATAAAAAATTCATTCTTCAGCCGGGTGAGGTGGCACACACTTGTAATTTCAGTATTTGAGAGGATCACAAGTTCTCGGACAGCCTCAGCAATTTAGCGAGATCCTCCACAACTTAATGAGACCTTGTTTCAAAATAAAGAATAAAAATAGGGCTAGGAGTGTATCTTGGAGGTAGAATGTCCCTGGGTTCAATCCCCAGTACTGGAAAAAAAAATTCATTCTTTCTTCTTATTTTGATGACATACCTTAAAACATTCAAAACCATTGAGAAACATAAAAAAAGAATATTCCTACTGTTGTTTTTTCATTTTTAGGGTGAGTTTATCCTTCTGTCTCTCCTGAAAGCACAGTGAGCATCATTAGTAACCCAGTAGCCAATATCAAAACCAAGAGGAGAAGACTTGCAGGTCAATCTCAGGTTGCCTTCAACTGTGCTTTAAAATATAATGAACACTGGTGATAGTTTTCTAATCATATGGTGATAGTTTTCTAATCATATAAGGATACAGGTTGCTCAACCTCATGTGAATAACAAAAAAATTAGCTTTTTAAATAATTGAGCTGGTTGTGTTATACATATTTTTTGATTTGCTGCAGATTGTCAGGTTTGCCCTAGATATTTAACAATGTAAGTTTTGGAGATGCCACTGATCCAAATTCCTGAAGCAGTTCTTGATGTCTTGTGATCAATACATTAAAAAGATAGTTCCCTACAACAAAGCACCTCTTCTCTTTTCCTGCTCCATCCCTAGCATCTCCATTTTTGTAGCTGTTTGAAAGCTCCAGTTAAAGCCACTCTTTGGTTGTATAAGGCACACAATCCATCCCCAGTGGTTGAATTACAGCCATAGAGACTCAACACTGGGTCCTAACTTTTAAAACTGAAGGTACATAACAGTCATCATTTGATTTGGCTCAGCATTTGTTCTCCAACAGGAAGAGGAAAAGGAAGCGTTATACGATTTTTTCTTAACCAACAGAACATTACTCCTCTTTGTCACAATGATTCTGTTTTAAGTGACTTTAACTGTTACTCACATTGACAACAATAACAAAAAGAAACAGGTACTGTTGTAATTAGGTATGAAATGTCTCCTAAAGAGCTCACTTATTAATGTTTGGATCTGATATAATTGAGTCTCTAAGGTTGTAATCCCAGCAGCAGATAAATCCATTGTAATGGATGGGATGGTAGGGTGGCATGGGCTGGTAGGGTGTGGCTGGGGGCGGTGAATCCTTAGAGGTGTGGCCCTGGGATTATATTTGGTTCCTCCTTCTCCTGCTGCTGGCTCTAGCTCTCACTCTTGCTCACCATCTCACTCTGTGTTTTCAGCCTCCAAGAAGTGAGGAACACAGCCCATGGGCGCTCCCTCTCTCCACCGCCTGCTGCTATGCCCTGAGATCCATGGTCCCTCGCCTCACATGAACTGCACCCCAAACTATAAGAAAGTAAAAGTCTTTCCTCTAAGTTACATGGTCAGGTCGTTAGATTATGGCTGTGAGAATGCTGACCAGAACAGTTACTACCTTCACATATTAAAATAGAAAGATTAGAGAGGCTTCATTGAGAAAAGGATATCAGAAAATCATCAGAAGGAGGTGAGGGAGTCACTTTTAGAGTTATCCTAGGATAGAATGTTTTTGGAAGAGGGAATAGAAAATGCAACTGTCCTGAGTAGAGGCACAGTACAGATGTCAGTGTGGCTGGAGAAGAGGGAGCAAAAGACACTGAAATAGAAGGACAACTAGAAAAGCAAAAGGGGGCCAGTCTGCAGGAAGTCTTCTGCTAGGTTTTAAATATTTATGATTTCACTTGGAGCAAAATAGAAAGCCTTGCACAGCTTTAAGCAAAGAAATGGCATGATCATACTCATGCTTTAGGGGAATTTCTCTTTGCTTTTTTAAATTTCTTTTTCTATCTGTCTCTCTGTCTCTCTGTCTCTCTGTCTCTCTGTCTCTCTCTCTGTCTCTCTCTCTGTCTCTCTCTCTGTCTCTCTCTCTCTCTCTCTCTCTCTCTCTCTCTCTCTCTCTCTCTCTCTCTGTGTTATTTAGGATTGAACCCAGGGACATTCTACCTCTGAGCTACACCCCCAACCCTATTTTATTTATTTTATTTTTATTCACTAAGTTGCTGAAGCTGTCCTCAAACCTGTGACCCTCCTATCTCAGCCTCCCAAGTCCTGGGATTACAAGCATGCACCACCATGCCCAGGTTTTAAGGGGATTTTTCTGACTCCTGCATTAGGAATTCAAAACAAAAGTCTAAACATATAATGCTTCTTTGCTTTTAAAACAAAAAGTCAATAAAAGTATTATATTCTGATTCTGAAAATAAATAACTTGTCCTTCATGTCAAAGATGTAAGTAATTCATCTTCAGTTGGTCGTGTAGCTGAAAAATGGCTGTAAAAGTTGGAACTGACCCATTTACCCTCTGTCACCTTGGCACCCTCTGATCATCTGTACACACAGAGGGGCCAGATGGTCAGGATTAGGTGCTTATTTACGTTCCACACTGGAGAATGAGAGGAAAGAGTGGGCAGCAGGAACTTATCATTCATTGACAGGTGCATGCTAAACTGTTTCTCTCTCCTCCTCCTACTAAAGTGAAAATTAACTTCCTTTCAAGAGCAAATAAATACCACTTTTATAAATAAAAATAAGGTTTCTTCATTTCAATTACTTTTCCTAAAGAAAATATAGCACAAGCAGGCATGGTGGCACATGACTGTAATTCCAGTACTTGGGAGGCTGAGACAGGTGGATTGCAGGATTGAGGCCAGCCTCAGAAATTTAGGCTTTCTGCAACTTAGTGACATCCTGTTTCAAAAAATAAAAATAAAAATAGAAACGGATATGGTGGTGCATGCCTGTAATCCTAGTACTTGGGAGGCTGAAACAGGAGAATTGCAGGTTTGAGGTCATCCTCAGCAACTTAGCAAGGCTTTAGCAATTTAGTGAGACGCTGTTTCAAAAGCAAACAATAAAATATGACTGGGGATGTATCCCAGAGGTAGACTGCTGGATTCAAACCCTAGATAGATAGATAGATAGATAGATAGATAGATAGATAGATAGATAGATAGAGCTGGGGTGTAGCTCAGAGGTAGAATGTCCCTGGATTCAATCCCCAGTATATATGTATATTAAGTTTGGGATTTTGCATTTTATTGTATCTTGTAGTAATGCTACATTTTTTTAATTGGTGCATTATGATCATACATCTTTGTTAGTCACAAACTGGTTAAGGTATACATGCACACATCTCTCATTTAAACCTTCTCCAATTCTCACCCCACTCTCTCCCCCTCCCTCCTTCTCAAGATCAGTTTAGTGATTGACTTTGATGTTTGTGAAAGTACATCATATGCATTAGGGTGTTTCCCTCCCCTCTATCACCTTCAGTTAAGTCACCTTCTTTGCTCATCTAAGGTTTCTCCTTCTTTGTCTAGAGTCCCTCTTATGCCTCATTTTCTCCCTAGCTTCCACATATTAGGGAGAACATATGATTTTTTTACTTTTTGTGACTGACTAATCTCACTTAGCATAATGTTTTCCAGATCCATCCATTTCCCTGCAAATAACATGATTTTGTTCTTCTTTTTGGCTGGGTAAAATTCCATTGTGTACATATCCCATAGTTTTATAATCCATTCATCTGTTGATGGACATCTTGGCTGGTTCCATAGTTTGGCAATTGTAAATTGCGCACCTGTAAACATAGATACACATGCATCAGTCTGATAGTTTGGTTTCCATTCTTTTGGGCAGATAACCAGAAGTGGTAATGCTGGATCATATGGTAGGTTCATTTCCATTCGTCTGAGAATCTTCCATACTGTTTTCCAAAGTGGTTGCACTAATCTGCAATCCCACCAACAATGTATTAGGGTTCTCACTTCTCCACACCCTCATCAGTATTTGTTGTTCTTTATGTTTTTGGTGATTGCCATTCTAATTGGGGTTAGGTGAAATCTCAAGGTAGTTTTGATTTGCATCTCTCTGATTGCTAATGATGTGGAACATTTCCTCATACATTTATTGGCCATTTGTATTTCTTCTTTTGTGAAGTGTATTTAGATCACTTGCCCATTTTTTGATTGGGTTATTCGTTTTCTTAGCTGTGAGTTTCTTGAGTTCTTTGTATATTCTAGATTCTAGACACTGAAAAAGCATTTGATAAAATCCAATGCCCATTCATAGTAAAAGCAGTGCAGAGAATCGGAATAGAAGGAACAGACCTCAACATCATAAAGGCAATATACAATAGACCCACAGCCAACATCATATTAAATGGGGAAAAACTGCAAGAGTTCCCACTAAAAACAGGAACAAGACAAGGATGTCCATTATCACCACTTTTGTGCAATATAGTACATATATCTTATCTTACTACTATCTTATAGTAATACCCCCAGCCCTTTTTATTTTTTGGAAAGAAGGTATCAGTTACTGGTAAGAACAAATACTACACTTGATCTTAGCAAAAAAAAAAAAAAAAAAAGTAACAAAACATTAATATTGATAACAGGGCCCACATAGAGATTAGAGAAAGCAAGGTAAAGTCATTATGGTGCTGCATTTCTATAATCCCAGTACTTGGGAGGCAGGAGGATCACAGGTTCAAGGACAGCCTCAACAATTTAGGGAGAAGTTCAGCAACTTAGTGAGATCCCATTTTAAAATTCAAAAAACTGGGGTGTAGCTTAGAGGTAGAAAGCCCCTGAGTTCAATTACCAGTATAAAAAAAAGAAAAAAGGGAGAGAGAAATTATTTTCCCAAAATATTTTATATACTTGAATTTGTGTTACACTATCTGTGAGAGAGGTCAGACTGTAAATACAAGCCATTCTCCATTTCACCAGAAGGAGGTCAGAGTTTATGGACACCTGCCAGTCATTTTCAGCAAAGTATTTGGAATCTAAATGTTTCATGGGACTGAGATATAACTTTATAATTGTAAAGGACAATTTTAAATTTAAAGAAAATACACCTCATTGTATAGTCACTGATTTTTATTACATAAAAATAAAAATATATATTAAAGAGGCAAATAATTGCACACCAAAGTGCTATTGGTGCATTTGTGTTTATATGATGAGGTATGTTCCTTCACATTTTAGAATTTTTTTCTATGATTTACACAATTAATATTAAGAGAGAGAAAGAAAGTACTTGCAACTAGCCATCTAATTCATCTGGGAAAAAAATCACAGATTTATATCAATCAATAGTTTACGTTCTCTCATCAGTTGGGACTGTTGAGCAAGAAAGTGAGAAATTCTATGCCTCAGCAGCCTGGAGTGTTGATAATTCAGGCAATATTGAAATTGACATGAGTCCTGATTGGCTTATACTCTGATTTTCCTGCATCATCTCTTTTGTTGCTCACTGGGGTTTCTCCTTTATCTAAAGTCCCTCTTGTATCCTGATTACTCCCTAGTTTCCACATATGAAAGAAAATGTTTGACCCTTCACTTTCTGTGACTGGATAACCTCACTTAACATAATGTTCTCCAGGTCCATTCATTTTCCTGTAAATTACATAATTTTGTTCTTTATTGCTGAATAGAATTTCATTGTGCATATAACCCATAATTTTATAATCCATTCATCGGTTAATGAACACCTAGGTTGGTTCTATGATCTGCTATTGTAAATTGTGCTACTATAAATATGTATATGCATGCATTACTATCATATTTATATTATATAAATATGTAATATGTTAGTCCCTTTGGAGAGATACTCAGTAGTGGTAAAGCTGGATCATATGGTGGATCCATTCCCTGTTTTCTGAGGAATCTCCACACTGATCTCCATAGCAGCTGCATTAATTTGCAATCCCATCAATAGTATAAGAGTATCTATTTCCCCACATCCTTACCAGTATTTATTGTTATTTGACTTCTCAATGATTGCCATTCTAATCAGAGTTAGATAGAAACTCTGTATGGATTTGATCCACATTTCCCTGATTGCTAATAATGTTGAACATTTTTTCATATATTTATTAGCTATTTGTATTTGGGGGGGGTACTGGAGATTGAACCCAGGGGCATTCTACCTCCGAGCTACACCCCCAGTCCTATTTTTATTCTTTATTTTGAAACAGGGTCTCACTAAGTTGTGGAGGGCCTCACTAAGTAGCTGAGGCTAGCCTTGAACCCCGATCTTCTGTTCTCAGCCTCCCAAGTACTGGGATTACAAGGGTGCGCCACCATGCCTGGCTTAGTTATTTGTATTTCTTCTTTTGTGAAGTGTTTATTTAGTTCAGTTGCCCATTTCATGATCAGGTTATTTATTTTTTTAGGGTTAAGTCTTCAAAGTTCTTTGTATATTCCTATATCAGAAGAGTAGCTGGCAGAGATTTTCTCCCATTCTCCATATATACACTAGATGGTTTCCTTTCTGTGTGGAGACTTTTAAAATTAATGCTATCCCATTTATTAATTCTTGTTTTAATTTCCCAAGCTTTGATAGGGTCTTACTGAGGAAGTTTCTACCAGGGACTGTATGTTAGACTGTTGGTCCTATGCCCTTTTCTGGTAATTTCAAAGTCTTTTGTCTAATTTCCAGGTCTTTGATCCATCTTGCAGGGTGAGAGATTGTGATTTATTTCCATTTTTTAACAGTTAACTATTTTTCCTAACACCATTTGTTGAAAAGGCTGTCTTTTCTCCAGTCTGTTTTTGGCACCTTTGTCAAAAGATCAACTGGCTATAAATATGTGGATTTCTTTCGGTATCTCTATTCTGTCCCCAACCACATGACTCCAAATTCCACACCATCTCCCCTTTCTCTATTCGCAGTCATGATTCCTGTGTTTACCTACATCCATTCCTTAATGCACTATATCCTAAAATAAATCCATATTAAACCTGTAAAATTTCCTTCCTCAAGGTCATCAACGAACCTCCCATTGGAAACAATGTGGAAAGTTGAAAAATCATACTCAACCTATTTTGCAGTGTCAAAAGTGCTGACTTTTCAACTTGAAAGATGATCCTACAGCTCAGCATGTATCTGACTTGAGGTTGAAGAGGATGGAAGAGAGAAGGGACATGCTATTCTTTCCAGGAGAGAGGCAGAAGAAAAAGAGAATTTTCACTGTACCCCCAGAACACTATCTCTCTCCCAGTCTCTAAACTACTCTTGGAAACAGAGGCTGAAGAGACTGCACTCTCTGCTGTAAAGTTATTTGTTGGAAAATCCTACTAAGGAAATATCCAGTGTGGTTTATTCCAGACATGTGCAGTCCTTACAGAGAATATACTTTGTATAACCATGTGAGGCAGTACATTTGTTTATTATCTAGATTTAATAACTGAAAATGTTTATATTTCAAAACATTATGTTTTACATGAAAGATGCATACAAATTTTCATTTGTCACTTGGAATAATTTTTAAAACTTTCATTGGAACAAGAAAGGGTTTCAATGAAGACATGAAGGTTAGGACAACTTCATGTCTTCAAAAATGTTTACAATCAAGTGTGAGGACATATTAAATTAGCAATCATACAGATCATTGTGCAATCATACCCTTTAAATGCCATGAAAGAACAATACAAGATGATGAAAGTTTATAAGGAGCCTTGCCTAATCTAGGGCATCAGGAAAAGCTCAATTAGGAAAGTGTCATGAAAATGAGAAGTAAAGGGTGAGTGGGAGTGAGTAAGCAAACTGATGGGGAAAGATTTCTCCAGGCAAAGGAACATAAGACTCATAAGTTCACAGTTTGGTGACTTGTAAGAACTGATATTAGGACAGTGTGTCTGGAGAAGAGAGGTGAAAGATGAAGCTGGTAGGGGTGCTGGAAACAGATCTGGGAGATTCTGTAAAGAATGTTGATCAGGCTACAGTTTTATTTTATTTGCAGTAGACTGCCTTAGTTAGTCTATTAATCTATTCTCAAACTTACCTATCTCTGTATTCTAAGGAAACATAACCAATATTTTTGCATCAATAAATATACAATATTTCATTTTGAAGAGAAAGCTATTATTGAATCATATCATGGAAAGATCAAATTAAGAAAAATAACATTTGGTACTGCAAGTTGTTTAAAATTCAGTGATGAAAGCAATCTTTTGCTGCTGACAGTTGTGGAATGCAATGAGGTTGTATCATCAGAATTGATAGGTGTACTAAACTAATAAGCAGTAGAAGTTGGAAATACAAATATAGTTTTTATAGTTGTTCCTGTTATTTCAGTAATATTTAACTGTACAATTTACACCTGAGTCCTTATTAATATGTCCTGATGCATAATAATCTCTGATTTACAAGTTATATTATAAATATTCTAGTATTGCTTTTTTTAAGTCCACCAGGTGATTTATATTACACACACACACACACACACACACACACACACACACACACACACCTACATGCTTGTTAAAAAAGAATGTTTTGTTTTTTTCAACAGCACATCAAGTAATAGGGAACATATCAGAATGCCAGAGTTATGTTTTAAAGGTAAATAAAGCAAAATCTTTAAATAGTTTCATAAAGCTGAGGAAGGGAGATGGCTAGTTCCAAGGTAGGGCAAGAAAGTAAAAGGTGAGTCTGGAATAATTTATTGTACAAGAATTAAGGAGATTCTCAAAGGAAGGAAGGAAGGAAGGAAGGAAGGAAGGAAAGAAGGAAGGAGAAAGGAAGAACAACACAGGAATTAGCTTGAAGTGTTTTCCACTTTATCAACCTGAGAACAAGTCTTTAATTATCCTTTAAATATAGTGCAATAATTTGCATGTTAAATGTCCTCCAATGCCTATATGTTAAAGATTTTATCCTCAGAGTGCCATTAGGGGTCAAATAAAGTCAAATTTTAAGTCATTATCTGCCACTGCAAATACTTGTTCTTTTACCTCTTAATTACTGAGAGAACAAAAAAACCTACAATGTTAAAAACTATGTTTTAACTACTGAAAAAGTAGAACAGTAATTGTTCTGTAAAAAATTCTCAGGGTTTTTATATTTTCAAATGTTCCACACTGGATTTTGTGCTATCTTCTTGGACTTATTCAAAGAGGTTATGGTTGCCAGCTAAAATCCCTAGGCTGTAACCTGGATGAAAGCCTTTGAGATTGAAAGTGATAAAATACATATTTTTTTAATTTTTATTTTTATTCATACATTGTAAGCATACATCTTTGTTAGGTACAAATTTATAACAATATATGTGCTCACAATTCTCATTTGACCCCTTCCCCAAATTCCCACCCCGCTCCCTCGCCCTCCCTCCCTCTCAAGTTCAGTTTAGTGAGTAACCTTGATATACATTAGTGTCCCCGCCCCCGTCCAACCCCTTTGGTTAAATCAACTTCTTTGCTTTCGAGGGTCTCTTCCTTTTCATCTGGGGACCCTCTTATACCCCATCTTCTCCCTAGCATCCGCATATTAGGGAGAACATATGCTTCTTTACTCTTTGTGACTGGCTAATCTCATTTAACATAATGTTTTCCAGTTCCTTCCATTTCCCTGCAAATCACATGATTTTGTTCTTCTTTATGGCTGAGTAAAATTCCATTGTGTACATATCCCATAGTTTTGTAATCCATTCATCTGTTGATGGACATCTTGGTTGGTTCCATAGTTTGGCTATTATAAATTGTGCAGCTATAAACATAGATACACATACGTCAGTCTGATAGTTTGGTTTCCATTCTTAAAAAAAAAAAAAAAAAAAAACCTAAACTAAACAAACAAAAAAACCCAGATTGTCTATGAAGTTGACTAAATGGGCAAATATGAATATAATGAAAGCTAACTTTATATCAACTTTGAGTGTAGTAGTAGAATATAGAATTAGAAAGTTAAAATATCTAGTATAAATGTGTAGACACAAATGGTTCTAACTGCAATGAAACATGTGGTGCATGCCTATAATCCCAGTACTTGGAAAGCTGAGACAGGAGGATCACAGTTTCGAAGCCAGCCTCCGGAACTTAGCAAGATCCTGTTTAAAAATAAAGAATAAAAAGTCCTAGGTATGTAGCTCAGACGTAGAATGTCCCTGGATTCAATTTCCAGTACCCCCACCCCCCAAAAAAACTTGTTCTGGTATTACCTACTTTTCAACAGAAGTGTTTAACCTTTTAGTAAAAAATTTTATGCTAAAATTAAAAAAAAAAAAAAGAAAGTGATAAAATATGTATATATCTAAACTGGAAACTTTGGAGTTTCTGTTTTTTGGTGTTTTTTTTTTTTTTTTCAGTACTAGGGATTGAACCCAGGGGCATTCTACCTCCAAGCTATACCCCCAGTCCTATTTTTTATTCTTTATTTTGAAACAGGGTCTCACTAAGTTGCAGAGGGCCTCACTAAGCAGCTGAGGCTGGCCGTGAACCCAGATCTTAATTGGTTTTATTTGTGATTCCAGAATCAAGCAACAAAAAATAGATCCCACGAAATAGAATGAGTGCTCCAATGGACGGAACAGAGGAGATATGTTTTCTAGATAGAAAAGGGCTGTAGGATGCATAAAAAAGAACAAAAAGTGGAATGGTAATTCCAAAGTTACTTTCTTTGTAAGATGGTTGATTTTAGGTTACTTTAGTTGGCAGGGATGAAACGGGATTTCATTGTCATGCTCATTGAAACTGGACCATTTGGGAAAATTGACTACTGTTTGTCTTTTCTGATTTCTCAGAAGGTCAAGTAACAACTCAGTTTCAATTTAATGATATGGAACATTAGAATAAGCATTCCATTTCTTGATTTGATCTGGTCTATTGGATTCTCATACAGGAGCTGCATTTAAAACAATGGTCTGTTATAACTGTTATTTAACAAAGCAAATAATGAATGTGGAATAAGAAAATGAAAGAGTGAAGTAAAAACAAACAAATGGATGGAGAGTCATAGAGTGAAATTCAAAAGCTAACCTCTATTAGAGGAGTAGTAGGAATTTTGAGAAGACAAATTAAGAATTTTTACCCACTTAAAATCTGCATAATATTTATACATATTCAAATAACTGTCATTATTTTGGATGGAAATTCTCTTGGTTCAAAGAAGAGTTCTTTGATCTTATTTAGGAGCATCTGTAGTCAATGGAAGAAAGAAGGCCAAGAGTTTTGCTTTACCAGGTGAAAATAGACAGCAAGTCCTACAGAAATAACTCCTTCTCAAAGGTAACAAGCCTCCTATACATCAACGTACTGTGAGCTAGCTTTGAGTCTATAACAATCCTGGTTTTCTGCACTTTTATGGTACAGACCACCTATCTCTGTCTCTTATTTTTTCTTTTCCACCACCTTGCACTATATGCCTAAGAATTACCTGGCCTTATTCTGTATAGAACCTTGTATTTCTCATTTACCTGGGTTTTATTTATTTTATTTTTTATTTATTTATTTTTGCGGTACTGGGGATTGAACTCAAGGGCATTCTACCTCCGAGCTACACCCCCAGCCCTATTTTTTATTCTTTATTTTGAAACTGAGTCTAACTAAGTTGCAGAGTGCCTCACTAGGTAGCTGAGGCTGGCCGCGAACCCGGATCCTCTGGTCTCAGCCTCCCGAATGCTGGGATTTCAAGCGTGCGCCACCATGCCTGGCTTACCTGCGTTTTAGATTGTCCCAGGTTGACACTACTGGATTTGAAAAACATATCTCAACTCCACCAACATCTGGCCATGCTTGTATTTTTTTCTATAATAAATGAGAAGAACTCTGATGACCTAGAAGTTCCCTTGTTACATGGATAGCATAGATTATCTGGTGGTTTCCAGCTAAGATCCCTAGACTGTACCATGGATGAAAGTCTGTGAGGTTGACAGTGAGATGGTGACTCAATAACTCAAGTTGACTTTTGAAGTGGTAAAACTGAGAGAAGCCACACAGTCCTAGTGAGCCATCTAGCTTTAACTGCAGCAGCTATGTCTAGGAGGCAGACTGGATCTCTCAGATGTCCTTTAGTCAGAGTAGTAGGCAGATCGGAAGTGTCCTAAATAGCTCTTACATCTCCTAGTCTCTGTTCTTAGAAATGTAAAAATGGAAAAGCATTATGGATTAGGTTTATAAGCCATAAACTGGAAATACCAAAACATGAGCTTCCTGTGGGGAGAAGGGGTAGGAGTTTGTCATCCGCCTTATGTGAGAGAGACAGCAAGATAATTTATATGTTCATTATTTATAGACAGGCAGTGATACCATTCAGGGAATTTGAGCTATCAAGGAGTGTTTTTATTTCTGAATAGGTCCTGGATCATATTTAAATGATGTGAAGCATCCAAATAAGAAAACTTTGCATGATAAATGAATGAGAAATGCCTGTGGGATTGATTTGATATAGGCAAAATAGCAATATATTTGACTGAATGTTACACACCTACACAGATCACTCTTGATATTGCATAGCTGTAGCATCAGGGTTTGTCAGAAGTGACACATTCATGGGGAATTATGAGTTTTAGGAGGCAGGGAGATTAATGGTTGTCAGTGTCTTGGGTTGCACTCTGCTCACTCTGTTGCAGTGAAGTTTATCCCTCATTTGCTAGCATGCAGTCACTACTATGTAGTACACACTTGTCTTGCCAATTAGTCTGTATGTGAGTGGTTCTGAAGTATCATCCTTAGTCACAGAAATAGCTGCATCATTGGAGAAATTTGTGATGCTCTAACTTACACCATAGTTAGTACCTCTGTTCTTTAGTCAGTCTCATTAAGCTTTCCAGAGACTTTGTGGTATATTAAAGTGTGTGTCCTCACATAAAGACAATCTCTGGCTTGTCTCTGTCCTCGTTTCACAAAGTCTGTCTGAGATTTTTGAAACTCTAGAAGTTGTTATTAGCAGAGATATTTACATACCAGAAGTATTAAATTAGTTGTACACACATTTCTATTAGCTTCCATTTTTCTTCATCATTTTCTTTCTTTCTTTCTTTTTTTTTTTTTTTGCGGTACTGGGGGTTGAACTCAGGGGCAGTCTACCTTTGAGCTATACCCCCAGCCCTATTTTTTTAATTCTTTATTTTGAAACCAAGTCTCACTAAGTTGCGGAGTGCCTCACTAGGTAGCTGAGGGTGGCCGCGAACCCGGATCCTCCGGTCTCAGCCTCCCAAATGCTGGGATTACAAGCGTGCGCCACTCGCGCCTGGCTTCTTCATCATTTTCTTAAAAGAAAAGTATTTGACTTTTCCTCTTCATTTTTAATAATGTCTGCATTGAATAATTCAGAATGCAGCTCTTACATAAATATTGGTTTACCAATTTTTATTTATATCATATGGAGAATTACTAGTTATCTGGTAATTTATGCACCTGGATGATTAAGTTCTTTTTTCACCCTAAAACTAGGGTGGAATCTTGTAAGAAATGTATATGATAGAAATAACATGATTTTCAAAATTAGACACCTCTATCTTTGATCATTTTGTTGCTTATTAGTTCTGAACAGTGGACATAAAGACTTCACTTCTATGAATCTAATTCCTCATCTTTGAAATATAAAAATTCTCTCAATGAGAAAATACCTTTTTGAGGATTTAATGTGATCATATGCAAAGATCCTAGCACAGTGCAGGGTAAGCATTAGTTTGACCATCTGTTCCTTAGTCCTCCTTCTCACAGCCTTAGATTTTGTTAAACATTCCTTCCACTCATTTTCATTTCCACTTCAAGTAGAATAATAATTTTTATAGCCTTTCTCCATTATTTTGTTTAGCTTCAAAACTTCTGAAAAGAAGCTAGTTTGGAGTAATGTACAAAGCAGTTGAACCCAGAGAACACTGGGTCACTCTTCTGTCATGAAACTGTTCTGTACCAGTTTACAAGTGGAAATGAAGCCAAGGGGGTTCTCATAACTTGCACAATCCTGCATGTATTTAACAATAAGAAGAATGAAGGTTACTTAGACTCTCTCTTCTGGGAAATTCTCAGAGGCGTTTCTTGAAAAGTGGTTGTTATTCTAGTTTCTGACCAAGAATTCAGAAAAACCAGTTTCTTATTACTTACTTGCCTTATTAAGTGAGACTCTCTTTTAAAAATACTCATTCAGTTTTCTTTACAATGTGTTCTTTATGGAAGTTTACACTGAATCCAGCTTTGAACTAGAGAAGGTAGAATATGAAGGGGTTTTGTCCAAACTGATATACTCAGCTCTACAGGGAAACATCACTGTTGGCCACAAGGATCACACATGATAGGAGTAGGAAGAGAAAGAATTACTGTTTCTGTTACTATGACTATGCTTTATGCAAGTTAGAGAGAAAGACAGTCTCAGGCACAGTTGATGCAGTAATTAACTGAATGAGTTCAGAATTAAATTCTGAAACTTTCCTCTTGCCTCCTGAATAACAGGGGAATGATGATTAGAATATTAAACTCTAACAAAAAATTTTAAAAAGGGTTGGGTATGTAGCTAAGAGATAGAATGCCCTTGGGTTCATCCCTAGTACAAAAATATGTATATAAAATAGTATATTTGCATATACTTACTAAACATAGAGAATAAAACTCTTATGAACACAAAACTATGCACCTGTGAGATATATGATCATTTTATAGTTAATTCATAGCTACCATATCCAAGGGACAAGGCAAGTCAGGGTAATTATGTGTTTAATTTAATAAAGATGAGAGGTTGCTTGCCTTTGAGATATATACCTTTGTCATTTAGATTTTTTTTTATATGTGAGCATTATATGCAAGATAATATAGGTAAGAGGACTGGTAACATACTATTTTATATAGACCAGTAGATATAGGATTAGAAAGGACCATTGTAATGATATTTTACACTATTCTAAAGAAAATGAAGTCTTTGGAGACCTAATGAAATGTCACAGTGTAGACTAAACACCTTACATAGTCTAGTATTACTTCAATAAGGAATAATCAATGCTTCATAAAATCCCAAAAGGTTCTGTTGTTATTACATATAACGAATGCAATATTACTGGTCAAACCTAACCTGGTTCATACAACTGTACTATAAATGCAAAGGAGTTTGTGGGTATGAATTTTCTAGTTTCTGTCTTAGGAATGTAAGATTCATGGTGTGAGGACTTACAAAAATAAAGGGACATATTCCATTGTGTTGACCTACCACAGATAACAAATGTCCACTCAATAGCAAAAACAGAAATAGATTTTCAAGGCATGGTAAAATTGTTTTTGAAAATATTAAATTTATGTTTTGAGTGAAATAGACAGAAAGACATATTTAATAGGCTCTTTGGAACTAAAGTGAGAAGTGTCATCTATAACTATGGAATTAACATAGCAATAAATAACATACAAATGTTGAAGGTAAGGTAAGAGATAAGTCTGCCCAACTAACTAACGGTGTTTCTCTCAAAAATAAAAATAGAATTACCATATTATATGGTAATCTCACTATTAAATATATATCCAAAGGAATGAAATGAGTGTGTTGAAGAGATGTGTGCATTCCCATGTCCATCGCAGCATTGTTCACTGTAACCAAGATATGGAATAAACTTAAAGGTCCATCAACATATGAACAGATGAACCAAATATGGTATGTATACATAATGGAATACTATTCAGTGGTGAGAAACAAGGAAATTCAGTCAATTGCAGCAACATGGATAAAACTGGAAATTATTATGCTAAATGAAATAAACCAGGACAGAAAAACAAATATTGCATGATCTCACTTGTATGTTAATCTGAAAAAGTTGATTATAGAAACTGAGAGTGGAACACCTAGGGGCTGGAGAAGTGAAATGGAGCAATGTTGGTCAAAGAATACGAGATTTCAGGTAGATAGGAAGAATTAGTTCAAGAGATCTATTGTATAACATGGTGACCATAGTTAATAATAATGTATTATGTCTTTGAAAACAACTAACAGAGTAGAATTTGTTTTTGCTACAAAAAATCATAACTATGTGATATAATACATAGGTTAATTAGCTCAATTTAGACATAACACAACATATACATATTTCAAAATATGTTGTGTATGATAAATACAAATTTTATTTGTCAATCTAATTTTTTTTTAATTGCACTTTCAAAAAAAAAAAAAAGAAAAGTAAAAAGAAGAAGACCTGGGAGTGGTGGTCCACACCTGTAATCCCAGTGACTCAGGAGTTTAATGCAGGAGGATCACAAGTTTAAGGCCAGCCTGAGCAACTTAGCAAGACCCTGTCTCAAATAAAAAATAAAAAAGGGATAGTGTATTAGCTTTTCTCATTGCTGTGACCATAACACCTGGCAAGAACAACTTAGGGGAAGAAAGGTTTATTGGGCTCATGGTTTCGAAGGTTCAGGACATGGTATGCTGGCTCCAAGGCAGAAACATCAGGGTATGGGAGAGGAAAAACATCAAGGTATGGTAGAGAAAAATGGCTCAATTTATGAAGCCAGGCAGCAGAGAAAATGGGAGGAGGGGGCCAGGGACAGACATAGTCACCAAGACCACACCCTCAGTGGCCTACTCTTCCAACCATGCCCACCTCTAAACCTTGTGGTACTGGGGACCAGGCTTCAACACATGAGTTTTGCAGGGGGTGGGTACTGTAAGTCCAAACCATAATAGCTGGGGATGTAGCTCAGTGGTAAACATCTCTGGGTTCAACTCCCAGTACTGAGAAAGAAATAAAAAATGAAATATAGAGAGAGTGAAAAGGAAGGAAGGAAGGAAGGAAGGAAGGGAGGGAGGGAGGGAGGGAGGGAGATGATTTTTTTTTAAAAGAATGATAATGAAGCAAATGGAACACTAACTTTTTTTTTTTTTTTTTGTACTGGGATTGAACTCCAAGCTACACCCTCAGCCTATTTTTTATTCTTTTTTTTAAAAACAGGGTCTCACTAAGTTGTGGAGGGCCTAAGTAGCTGAGGCTGGTTGCAAATATGCAATCCTCCTCTCTCAGCCTCCCAAGTACTGGGATTATAAGCATGCACCTCCATGCCTGTCTGAACACTAACATTTAAATAGCAAGTAATCGAAGAGGAAATCCTGAAGGAAACTTGACAGTAAGCAAGGACCATTTCAAAGAACAGGTAAGAATGGAAGCCAATTTCTGTTGGATGAATATAGGGAACACAGGTATGTAAGAAGTTCTGAAAAGAAGAAGAGAAAAAATTTTGTTCATTTTATTCTGGTTTATCAGAAGAAATAGAAAGCCTGGGAGTTAGGTAAGCTAAGTTCCTTAAACAACAAGGAGAATTTGGACAAAAATGTTCATAGTACCTTGTTACTACATTCCTGAATCTGTCTTGTTCTTTTCTTCTTGCATGCTATTATTTTTTAGATTTTGTGAAATCCGTTGATAGTCTATCTATTTAGACTTCCTAAAAATTATCTGGTTTTATTTAGACTAGTCAGAATTGGTTCCTATTGCTCTCAACCAAAAGAATTTAATGAATAATCTTACAGTTGATATGACTTGACATTAAGACAGATACATTCCTTAGAGGTCTCACAGCAGAATTAGCATTCTCTGTTTTTGTTTTTGGTGGAACTTTGATTCGGTGACAGTGTACTACTTCAATTACTTCATCAGAGCACCTATTTAACTGTCTGATTCCCATGGGAGTATAAGCTTCATGAAGGAAGGCAACATTACTGATTTGTACACCAAAGAATTCTATACATTTAGCACACAGCCTGGCACTTAGTAAGTATGCTAATATTGTTGAATGAAATACTCAATGACCTAGAAACTGTCATATTCACTATGGTACATTTTGCAAAATAGGATAAACTAATTTTGTATTGCCACAATATAACTACTAATACTACTTTCTTTTTCTTTTAGGGTTTTCATTTATATTGCTGTACAAGGTCTTTCTTATACTAAATCTTGGATCTAGCTTCTTTGTTTTAAAGGTTTAAGTTCAGCAACTTAGTGAGAACCTATTTCAATATAAAAAAATAAAGTAGGGCTAGGGATGAAGCTAAGAGGTAGAACGCTCCTAGGTCCAATCCCCCCCCCCCCCACACACACACAGATTCAAACAAAAAAAAAATGAAGAAAATGAAGTACAGACTGACAAAAATTAACAAGTGTAACTTGGAAAAAATTACAAACAGCTGACCCATCACATTATTCCTTCTGGTCCTTTCCTCTGGGTGAGAAAGAAGGGAAAATATATTACATGTGAATCAGTCAGTGGGAAATCAATTCTCTGTTGGTAGGCATCTAGTGTGGCTAATGCAGTTTGCAAAGCATTAGAATCTGTAATCTCACATCCTAAGATTGGCTCGAAGGGGTAATGAGGTTGTTTTGGGTAAGTGATCTGGGTCTGTTTTCAAACAGCTGTGGAACAGCTGGGTCTTGCTTTGAATGTTTCTTTCTTCTAAGATATAATGTGCAAACACCTGACCTATAGACATGGGTGCTGACCTTAGGGTACTAGTAAATGTCTTACAACTGGCTTCCTGGGAAGAAAAAGTAAAAAATAAACACAAAACAACATCTCATTGTAGCATTTGGCAATTTCCACAGTGTACATTGTTTCTATCATGGCCAATTTCCAGCAACCAATATGATGTCAACCAGTTCACTTAATGCCTGAAAATTGAACAACTGGCTCTCAGAAGCTGGTACAAGTAACCTCCAGCACACCCCTGATCCTTCTCCTTGGAGAGTGCTTCTCATCTACCTCAGCACATTATAGAATTTAGTTTCATTTATTAATGCATGCAAACTTACATTTATTTATCAAATTGTATTATTTATGAAGTATCTTGTGACAGGAATGGAATAGAAAAAGATTAATTTGATCCTCTTTTAACAGTCTAAAATAGGCATTTCAACAAATAAATTTAATATTAGAGGTATGTACAAGCTATATGGAGATACAAAATTTTTAATATAAATCTATCTGAGATGACCAAGAAAATAGTAGTAACAGAATACAAAGGCGAATTAGGTACTGCTACTGAAAGTAGTATGTAATACTCTTTACTATCAGTATTTTCATGCTTTCTACTAAGAAAGATAGGGGGGTTGATGATATCAATCTGTTGTAAGGGTAGCTATTGAGTGGAAATCAGAAACAGTAATGACACATAAAAAGCATAAAATTCACATTGCCCAGCCTTGTTTAGAGTACAGCCAGTCACAGGGCCTCTTCATGTCTCTCTCATCTTATTTTTGCTGTACTATGTTGTTGGGAACCATCACTGAGATGAACATCTTGGATTGGCTCAGCTGAGTTAACAGTACTGGTGGGATTTGTCCACAAGTGAACAAATTCCAAGGGACCTGATGGAATTTATAAAAATGAGGACTTTCATGTCTTCTCCATCTACCAGTAATGTTTAACCCTTCCTTCCTCTAGGCTTATCCCATGACTCTTTTGCTGTCTTTCTTTATCTTGACCCATGACAATTTGCTGGCTTTGTATTTAATCATTTTTTATGATGCCTGGTTTAAAGAAAAGCACTGGTTGCAGGATGACAGGAGATTTGCAATACCTCCTCTCCAGCCACCCCAAATATCAAATATTAAATATTAACTATGACACTTTTCTCTAAATATTAAATATAACAATTTTCTCTAAACATAATAATTTTCTCATTTCTGACTCTGTATCATTTCACATGAGAGACATCTAATCAGTAGCAGCTTTTGGTAGCAAGAACATGGAATAAGTAGTGTCCACTACATTATGTGATCCATGTTCCAATCTAACTTGGCACCTCAAAGCTCCCCTAAAATGCCTGGGCCTTCCAAATATGCAACAGCAAACTCATTATTATGCATAATTATAATACACACATTAAAAAAAAACAAATAAAATGCCTGTGCTTTCCTCTTTGGAATCAAGTAGACCTAAATATTTCCGTATAAATTTTGAAGAGATGCAAAAGTATAGCAGTCTATATCAATCTTTCTGTATGACTTACTTTCTTTGCCCTTTGAAAAATATTGTATTTATTTATACTGTTCACATAACATAAAATCCACTTAATTTTCAAAAATCTTTCTGCATTCAAGCATATGAAATTATTTTAGTTCTTTTTTTTTTTTTTTTGCGCTACTGGGGATTGAACTCAGGGGCATTCTACCTTCAAGCTATACCTCCAGCCCTATTTTTTATTCTTTATTTTGAAACAGAGTCTCACTAAGTTGCAGAGTGCCTCACTAGGTAGCTGAGGCTGGCCAAGAACCCAGATCCTCCAGTCTCAGCCTCCCAAATGCTGGGATTACAAGCATGCACCACCACGCCTGGCTAGTTCTTCCAATATATGTCTTTAAATGATTCTTTATGCTGGGGTGTTGGTAATAAACCCAATTTTTATTTGTTAAATGCTTTTGATTTTTTCCCTCATTCTAAAAGGTTTTCCTAAAGATTTGATTTTAAGTTGAATTATTTTCTCTCCTTTTTGGCTCTCATTGTTGTTGTTGACAAATCTGCTGTAGTTCTACCATTGCTCAAATTACTCTGTAGTTTGAAATAAAAAGAATAAAAATGGGTCTGTGACATAGCTCCTTAACAGATGGATCATGAGCAAGGCTTGGTCCAGTGGAATCCTGCAAAGCAGACGCTTCCAAGAAAGGATATGTGGCATATCCTGCTTTACATTATAGTATATTCTGGGAACATTGGGTACTTCAAGTCTTGTTTTTACACTTATTATTAAAGAAAGTTTCTTAAAAAACAGGTGGTGGCCAGTCGGATAACAACCTCTTGACGAAACTAAAGGGCATGTACTATCGTGTTCCTATGCTAACTTGGCCTGTACTAAGTTCTCAAGGTTCTAAAGCCAGACGCATGATAATGAGGCAAAGGAATTGAATTGGGTTTGGAAGTTTAAAGCCTCCTAGATATTGAAGTAAACTATACCTGAATGTTTTGTGTGAGTCTGTTTGAAAATTTGAGTCTTTTTGTTCATACATACATATCTATCATTTCTCTTTGGGAAATTTTAAGAGGTGTTATTACTACTGCTATTATACAGTGTCACAATGATTAATGTATAGGTGGATTTATTTTCACAAACCACAATACTATTTTTAACGTATTTTCTTTCCTGGATTGTGGATTCATGTTTCTGAATATTTGGTAATATTTTTAGTTTGGTAAATTTTAATCATTATGTCCATAAACATTCCTATTTCTCCAGTTTCTCAATCCTCTCTTTTCTAGTTTAGTTGTATGTAAGTTAGATATTTTAAATCTGTCCTTCATCTCTTTTAAAAAGTTTTAATATTTTCCATTTCTCTGTCTTTTTTTCTGTAATGTGTGATTTTTTCATATATATATGTATATATATATTCTATTTTATCAATTTTTCTAATTTGCTGTTTAACCTTCTGCATTAGTCTGCTATTTTTGCCACTATGGCCAAAATACCTAAAGAACAAATCAGAGAAGGAAAAGTTTACTTGCCTCATAATTTTAGAGATTTTGTCCATGGTGACCCATCCTCAAGACATAGACATCAGCTCATGGCAGCCAGGGAGCAGAGCAAGAGAGCCAGAGGGAGGGACCATGGACAGATGTAGTCCTAAAAGCCACAAACCCACTGATCCATCTCCTCTATCCATACCCTGCCTATAGTCATCACCCAGTGAATCCTATCATATTTTCAATCTAGCAATGGATTCATCCACTGATAAGATTTATCCCTGATTCAGTTACTTCACCTATGAACAATTTTACATTGCCAATACATGAGCTTTTCTGGGGGGACATCCTATATCCAAATCATAACACCATCCATTTTGGTTGACAAATATTTTATTTCTAAAATTTCATTTGCTTGCTTATTTTGTGTAAGTAAAAGCTAGTATATTAAAGTTTCACAATAGAGTCTCAATATTTCTTATAGTCAGCTGTCTCTGTAGCCAGAAATGCAAAATACCATAAGCCATACTTATCTTCCATTTGGATAAATTGACCCAAAGAGTATGCTTTACCATCTTTTATTTAGTCTTTGTTAAGAAAAATAATCTAAATTGTCAACAGCCAAGAGAAAAAACTATATTTTATATTTTTAGTGCCATTATTATCCTATTTGCAACTTTCTGACCTATTTCTTTTTATCCTATTTTGAAACTAAAATAATTTATTTCTGGTAAGCAAGTATATTAGCCAGTTTTTTTGTCACTGTAAGAATATGACTGAGAAAATTAGCTTAAAAGAGGAAAGGTTTGTTTTGGCTCATGGTTTTACAGTTTCCAGTCCAAAATTGGGTAGGCCCATTGCTTGTGGTAATGACAGAGAACATGTAGAGAAAAAATTGCTCATCTCATGGTCAAGAACAAAATGAGAAAAAGAGTGGGACTAGGATTCCATCATCCCCGTTGAGAACACACTATCAATGGCCTATAGACATTCTCACTAGACCCCACAATTTAATTGATCCACTGCCTCTCAATAGTGCTGCCCTGAAAACCAAGTTTTTAACACATGGACTTTTGTGGCACACTTAAGATCCAAGCTATACCAATAAGTATTTATTAAGAGTTTATGATATCCAAATTTGTACTCCATGTCATAACATTAAATAAAGCAATGACATAAGTTCAAAACCACAGAAATAAAAGGTATAAATACAACCCAAATATAATTTTAAGAGTGCAATTATATAATGCACTTCTCTATACATATTAAGTATAATTTCAATCTGTAATTTGGCGTTAGTCACACAGAATAGCATCTAAATTGATAGCATCTAAATTGAAAAGATGGGAGGCTTTAATGATAGAATCGTATGATCAGCAAATGTGTAGAGGAAAGAGAAGACAGAGAGTGATCTCCCTCAGAAGTATACCAAGGACAGGTATCACAACCATTGGAAGCTAGGTGAGAGGCAGGAGAGTGGAGAGCAGTATAGCACAGTGGTTATGAGGAACAGTTCTTTATTCATAAACTTAGAGTTAAGTCTTAGAGATTGCTGAACAGTTGTTCTAAAACTTTAGACTGGCGCTTCTGAAACAGCACAAGAGACCATGTATTTGAGTTTCAAAGGAGTTGGCAGTTACATTTTCTGTTTGTGTTTTGGCATCTTTTAAAAGTTGCTACTTCAAAACAGTTGATCAATTTAAAGACAGATGGCACAGGCATGTTTTCCTTTAGAAATATAACATTTTTTCCAGTTATGACATTTTCTTTCCTGAAATTTAATTTAAAAAAAAATCTTCTTTTTTGAAATGTCTGTTTAGTTCAATTGCCCATTTCTTAATTTGGTTTTTTTTTTTAGTGTAAAGTCTTTTAAGTTCTTTGTATATTCCAGATATTAGTCCTCTATCAGAGGGATAACTGGCAAAAATCTTCTCTCATTCTGTAGGCTTTCTCTTTAGATTCTTGATGGTCTCTTTTGATAAGCAGAAACTTTTTAGTTTAATACCATCCCATTTATTAATTCTTGTTATAATTTCCTGAACTACAGGGGTCTTTTTGAGGATATTTATACCTGTGTCTGTATGTTGGAGTGTTAGACCTATGCCGTCCTCTAGTAATTCCAAAGTCTCTGGTCTAACTTCCAGCTCTTTGATCCATCTCTAGTTGACTCCTGTGCAGGGTGAGCAGAGTGAGAGGTAAGGATTTAGTTCCATTTTTCTACAAGTGGGTAACCAGTTTTCCTAACACCATTTGTTGAAAAGGCTATCTTTTCTTCAACATATGTGTTTGACATTTTTGTCAAAAATCAACTGGCTATAAGTGTGTAGATTTGTTTCTGTGTCTTCTGTTCCATTGCTCTATGTGTCTGTTTTTGTATCAACACCATGCTGATTTTATTACTATAGCTCTGTAGTATAATTTTCAATCAGGAATTGTGATGCCTCCTGCATGGTTCTTATTGCTGAGAACTGTTTTGGCTACTCTGAGTCTTTTGTTTCTCCTTATAAAATTTA
>PVLC010014783.1:0-38583 GCA_004027655.1 Graphiurus murinus
GGGTGAGAGCAAGTCTGCAGTATTGGTACTGTGCTGGGACCTAGCTCCACAGCAGGACCCCAACCTCCTCCCTGGGCGGGGGCAGGGTAGGGGGTGGCGTCCAGACCTCAGCCCTCCCTCAGACCCAGAGGTCCAGGTTCAGTCCTCCTTCTCAGACCCAGGAATCCAAGCCCCACACTCAGACCCAAGGACTCAGCCCCTAGCCCTCCTTCCTCACACCCAGAGGTCCAGGCCCAGCACTCCTCCCTCAGACCTAAGGGTCCCCGCCCCAGCTGTCCTTCTTGGACCGCACCCCATTTGGCCTCTTCTGTCCTTAGGTGACACCAGGATGTCGGACACTGAAGAGCAGGACTATGAGGAGTGAGTGATGCTGGCGGGAGGGGCGGGGCAGACTCCCTCACCCCAGATATCTAACTATTAGTCCTCTTTCACCCCTCCCCCTCCTCCCATCTCCGGGTCCCCAGGGAGCAGGCAGAAGGTGAGTGAAGTTTGGTTTGGCTCAGGGTGGGGACACTGGGCACCCCCTATTGGAGGGAGGGGGCGTGGCACCTCGGGTGGGGAGCGGGATCCTGGGGACCCCACGCCCATCCGCGCGAGGCCCTTCCCGGAGCGACCTCCGCACTGTCAGTGGAGGCTGCTTGTGCCTCTGCAGCCAAGGCAGCGTCGCCCAGCGCATCTGACCCCCAGCGCGGGTCGTCGCTGTCCCTGAGCTGGTAACGCCAGTCTGATCCATCCCCTTGCAGAAGAGGAGGCTGCGGAGGAGGAAGGTGAGGCGGGGCGGTGGCTGCGGGCGGGGAGGGCTCTGCGTCCTCGCGGGCTCTGACTGCTGTCCCCCCTCTCTCCTTCCCGCTGGGCGTGCTGTCCCCCCACCCCTGTCCCCGCCACCCTCGCTTCTCCCCTCCCCTCCCAGCCCCCGAGGAGCCGGAGCCGGTGGCAGAGCGAGGTAACCGCAGCTGCTTCGCTTCCCGAGGCCGATCTGGGCCGGGGGTCCCCCCTCCGAAGTCCTCGGGCACCCCTCCACCGTCATCCTCCGGACCCCAACCCACCAGCCCGGCCCTTTAAGCCCCAAGGGCCCTGCGCCCTCTGGCGGCCGTGAAGGGAAATGTCCTTGCGTGGATTTAACCCTTTCCCTTCCTTAAAGGGACCGACAGGCAAGCCTTCTCCTGAGCTCGAGGAGAGCTTACTGAAGGGTTGGATGTTTGCGGAGAGGGCTGCCTCGTGCCTCTCCTCTTCTCCTCCGACCCTACCTGTTATCTTTCTCCCCATATACATTCAAAGGTTGGGGGCTGAACTTTAGGACCGTAGTAGGAATAGGGTGTCTCAAACGGGGAGGTAGTGGAGGACAGAACTCTGGGGTCGCTGAATGGAGAACGGGATTGGGATCCTCGTCACTGCTGGGTCTTGATGGAGGAGGGCAGGAGCTCTGGGAATAAACGGAGGTGGGTGTGCGTATTTGGACTTTTGAGTTTCCAGAAAGAGGGTGGGATCCCCACACCGGTGCTGAATGTATATCTGTTGCGTGTGACCCTCTCCCTCCTTTATGCCCACCCTGACTCTCTTCTTCCTTTTCTTCTTCCGTGCCCCTCCCCCGGAACTGGGCTCTAGGGTCTTTCACTGGGGGAGGGTGTCAGACTTCCCCCCAGCCCCTAAACTCTTGCTAATTATCTCTTTGTATCCCCCATCACTACCAGAAGAAGAGCGCCCTAAGCCAAGGTGAGATCCTCTGGGGTGGAGTGTGGGCCCAATCATATCCTAAATATTCCCCTACCTTTTTTTTTTTTTTGTCAGTACTAGGGATTGAACCCAGAGACATTCTACCTCCAAGCTACACCCGCAGTCCTATTTTTTTTTTTTTCGGTACTGGGGATTGAACTCAGGGGCATTCTACCTCTGAGCTATACCCCCAGCCCTATTTTTCTTATTCTTTATTTTGAAACCAGGTCTCACTAAGTTGCGGAGTGCCTCACTAGGTAGCTGAGGCTGGCCGCGAACCCGGATCCTCTGGTCTCAGCCTCCCGAATGCTGGGATTACAAGCATGCTCCACCACGCCCGGCTCCCAGTCCTATTTTTTACTCTTTATTTTGAAACAGGGTCTCACTAAGTTGTGGAGAGCCTAAGCAACTGAGGCTGGCCGCAAACCTGCGATCCTCCTGTCTCAGCCTCCCAAGTGCTGGGACTACAAGCATGCGCCACCACACCCAGCTTCTAAATATTCCCCCACCTTTGGAGATAGGGTGGGAGAAAAGCAGGTTGTCAAGGAGACAACTGCTGGCCATTCCTTCCTTCTGCACACCTTCAGGGGGCACACTCTGCCACCCTATTGGTAGAATAGAGCCAGATAGAGTGATGGGAGCCCAGGCACCAGAGGAGCCCAGGAGGGGAGCCTGCTTTTGTGCTAGGAAGTCAAGGAAGGCTTCCCAGGGGAGGTGATGCTTGAGTCTTGATGGATGAGGGCTTTGCCAGCTGAAGGAGGTAGGACATGGCAGGCAAAGGAAACTGTGTGGTGTGTGCAAAGTTGAGTGGTTGGATACAAACTAGTTGAGGAAACAGGGGAAGACACTGGCCCTTCTAATGATGAGGATCCTAATCTACACAGACCAGCATGGGCTGTGGGAGCTTAGGAGGTGACACTGGGGACTAGGTTTGGAGATGCAAAAAGCCAGAAATCCTAGCATAAAAAAACCTATAAGTAGAAGCAGGGCGTGATGGTGCACACTTGTAATCCCAGTACTTGGGAGGCTGAGACTTGAGGATCCGGGTTTGCAGCCAGCCTCAGCCATTTAGGCCCTCTGCAACTTAGTGAGACCCTGTTTCAAAATTAAAGAATAAAAAATAGGGCTGGGGGTGTAACTCGGAGGTAGAATGCCCCTGGGTTCCATCCCCAGTACCACAAAAAAACAAACAAAAATCCCAAAACAACAACAAAAGCCCCCCCCCCAAAAAAAACCCTATAAGTAGAAATTCCCTGAGCCTGGATAGACAGTGATGCTAATTTCTTTCTTTCCTTTTTTTTTTTTTGGTACTGGGCATTGAACCCAGGGCTGGTGGTATAGCTGGAAGGTAGAATGCCCTTGAGTTCAATTCCCAATACAAAAGAAAGAAAGAAAAATTGTGCTCAAACAGGTAAAATTAATTGTCATAGCATATTTATTCAACCTGATGGCTCTAAAATGTTATCATGTATAAAATATTATTAGAGCTGGGCATGGTGGTGCACACCTGTAATCCTAGTACTTAGGAAGCTGAGACAGGAGATTTGAGACCAGCCTTAGCAATTTAGCAAGACTCTCAGCAACTTCGTGAGACCCTGTTTCAAAGACAAATGGAGGTAGAATGACCCTGGGTTCCATCCTCAGCACCACAAAACAAAACAAACAAAAAAACTACCAAACCGGGCGTGGTGGCGCATGCTTGTAATCCAAGCATTTGGGAGGCTGAGACCAAAGGATCCAGGTTCGAGGCCAGCCTCAGCTACCTAGCGAGGCACTCCGCAACTGAGTGAGACCCTGTTTCAAAATAAAGAATAAAAAATAGGGCTGGGGGTATAGCTTGGAGATAGAAGGCCCCTGAGTTCAATCCCGAGTACTGAAAAAACAAAATGAAAAAAACAACTAATGACAACAAAACAAAAAACATTGTATTTTATTATATATTTCAATTCTTTTGTTTGGGCCAAGTCCTTGGGATCCAGTGGGTATATTTCACGAAGGTCCCATCACTGTGGCCTGGCCACATTTAGGGTGCTTAGGAGCCTCGGGTGGCCTGTGGTTGTGACAACCCACAGTGGAGATGGGCCAGGGAGGTTGGCCTTCTCATGGGCTCATCCTCCTCTGTCCCTGCAGCCGTCCAGTGGTGCCTCCTCTGATCCCCCCAAAGATCCCAGAAGGGGAGCGTGTGGACTTCGATGTAAGTAACAGATGCCCCATCCTCAGCACAGTTGCTGGTTCCCACCTGTCGTGGTCGGATTAAGAAAAGCGCCCCTGCCCACTTGCTTTGGAATCCCGAGTTTCTAACAGCTGCAGCGTCAGGGCGCGGCACGTTGCTGCCATCTGCTGGAAACCGTCACCGTAAACTCGGTGCTGGGAGGGCTGGACCTTGACCCTTGGCGGAGGCGCCTTCTGAGGGGTCTCTCTCCGAGCGCCTTGTGTGTGCCCTGCAGGACATCCACCGGAAGCGTATGGAGAAAGACCTGCTGGAGTTGCAGACGCTCATCGACGTGCATTTTGAGCAGCGCAAGAAAGAGGAAGAGGAGCTCATTGCGCTGAAAGACCGAATTGTGAGTCGGAGGAGACCCCAGAGACCTCTTTCACGTTGAGCCTCTCTTTTGGGTGTTGGGAGATATGGAAAACAATTCCTCTTCAGTCTAGAGCCGAGGTTGAGACTTCGAGGAAGGATGCACGTCGATGGCCACACAAACCTGCTCATCTCCACTCTTGACACTCTTGGGGAGGGATGGCCAGGCAGCTGTTCTCTGCACCCCCTCATTCCCTCTCGTCCCCACCCCCTCCCCAGGAGCGTCGCCGCGCCGAGAGAGCCGAGCAGCAACGCTTCAGAACCGAGAAGGAGCGGGAGCGACAAGCCAAGCTGGCGGTGGGTGCCCCTAGCTCTGAGAAAGTCGCTATGTTGTATTACTTAAGGATCTTTCTGTTGGAAGGGGCAGAAACCTCCACCATATAACTAGATTCAGCAGAAAGGGGAAAAAATGGAGAGGGGGGTACTGAGGATAAACCTAGGTGTTTTTTTTTGTGGTACCGGGGATTGAACCCAGGGGTTCAAACACCCCCAGCCTTTTTTTTTTTTTTTTAATTCTTCATTTTGAAACAGAGTCTCGCTAAGTTTAGGAGGACCTCACAAAGTAGGTGAGGCTGGCCACGAACCGGCAATCCTCCTATCTCAGCCTCCCAAGTACTGGGATTACAAGCATGTGCCACCACTCCCAGCTGGAATTCTACTTCTGAGCTACACCCCAGCTTTATTTATTCATTCATTCATTCATTTTCATTCATTCATTCATTCATTCATTGGTACTGGGGATTGAACCCAGGGGCATTCTGCTGAGCTACACACCCAGGCCTTTTTTTTCGGATGCAAGGGATTGAACCCAGAGGCTACCTACGAGTTACACTTCCAGTCCTATTTTTATTCTTTATTTTTTGAAACAGGGTCTCACTAAGTCGCAGAGGGCCTCACTAAGTAGCTGAGGCTGGCTGCGAAACCAGATCTTCTGGTATCAGTCTCCCAAGTACTGGGATTACAAGTGTGTGCTACCACACCTGGCTCCCCAGCCCTATTTTTAAATTTTTATTTATTTTATTTTATTTATTTATTTATTTATTTTTTGCAGTACTGGGGATGGAACCCAGGGGAATTCTACCTCCAAGTTACACCCCCATCCCTATTTTTATTCTATATTTTGAAACAGGGTCTCACTAAGTTGTGAAAGGCCTCACTAAGTAGTTGAGGCTGGCCGCGAACCTGTGATTCTTGTGTCTCAGTCTTCCACATACTGGGATTACAAGCATGCACCACCACGCCCAGCTTAAATTTTTATTTTGAAACAGGATCTCGTCTCCCTAGATTGATGAGAATCTCACTACTTGCTGAGGCTGTCATTGAACCTGTCATCCTCCTGTCTCAGAGCCTCCCAAGTACTAGGATTATAGGCATGCCCTACCACACCTGACTTTTCTTTTTCTTTCCTTCCTTCATTTCTTTCTCTCTCTTTTTTCTTTCTTTCCTTCCTTCTTTCTGTCATACTGGGAATTGAACCCAGAGGCTTTCTACCTCTGAGCTACACCCCCAGACCGATTTTATTTCTTATTTAGAAACAGGGTCTCTATTCGGGAGGCTGAGACCAGAGGGTCCGGGTTCTCGGCCAGCCTCAGCTACCTAGTGAGACACTCCGCAACTTAGTGAGACTCGGTTTCAAAATAAAGAATAAAAACTAGAGCTGAGCTGGGTGTGATGGCTCACGCTTGTAATCCCAGCATTCGGGAGGCTGAGACCAGAGGATCTGGGTTCGTGGCCAGCCTCAGCTACCTAGTGAGGCACTCCGCAACTTAGTGAGACCCGGTTTCAAAATAAAGAATAAAAAATAGGGCTGGGGGGTATAGCTCGGAGGTAGAATGCCCCTGAGTTCAATCCCCAGTACTGCAAAAACAAAAAGAAAAACAAAAAACAAACAGGGTCTCACTAGGTTGATGAGGGTCTACTTGCTGAGGCTGTCCTTGAACCTGCAATCCTCCTGTCTCAGCCTCCCAAGTACTAGGATTACAAGCATGTACCACCACGCCTGGCTTTTATTTTTCATTTTGAAACAGGGTCTTGCTAAGTTGCTCAGTGTCTCCCTAAGTCGCTAACTGGCCTTGAATCTGCAATCCTGTCTCAGCCTCCTAAGTACTGGGATTACAGGCCTGTGCCACCATGCCCAGCTTTCCTTACATTTTAATATCTGCTGGGAGGATATTGAGGCCTTGGAGGGGAAGGCACTTGAAGGAGTCACACAGTGGGGCCTGGCAGAGCAGGCAAGGACTTCTGCATTTTGCCAATACTGATATTTCAGGTGTTCTCAGGTGATGGCTCTGATGGATCCCTGCCTGGCCCCATCTTCACCTAGCACAGAGCAGAGCTCCTCCAACCCCTCCCAGGGTCCTCCTTCCTCAGTCCTAGAGGAGGGACCACAGGTGAACCCTTCCATTCCCACAGGAGGAGAAGATGCGGAAGGAGGAGGAGGAGGCCAAGAAGCGAGCGGAGGATGATGCCAAGAAGAAGAAGGTTCTCTCCAACATGGGGGCCCATTTTGGAGGTTACCTGGTCAAGGTAAATTAAACCTGCAGAAGCCTGGAGTCTACTTCCCAAGGAGGAGGGCTGGACCTGGACCCCTGGGTCTGAGGGAAGAGGGCTGGGCCTGGACCCTTGGGTCTGAGGGAGGAGGGCGAGTCCTGGATTCCTCCTTTCAGGAGAGGTGGTGGTGGGAGTGTAGACCCCAATGTCCTTATGTGGGGAGTGGTCTGAGGATCCATTCCCTATCTTCCCACCTCAGGCAGAACAAAAGCGTGGGAAGCGACAGACTGGCCGGGAGACAAAACAGCGAATCCTGTCTGAGCGTAAAAAACCTTTGGACATCGACTACCTGGGGGAAGACCAGCTCCGGTAGGTGGAGGGCTGGGGAGCAGGGGTGTGAGAGAGGGAACTGAGGGCTCCTCACCCAGGAATGGGCAGGTGATACTCTGAATCTGAGCCCTGGTGCTTTGTCACTTAGGACAAGTGTTGCACCCTCTCTGGCCTCCTGCTGCTACTCTGGAACATGTTTCAGGCATAGGAACTGCTTTTGTGGTGCATACTTGTAATCCCAGTACTTGGGAGGCTGAGAGAAGAGGATCACAGGTTCGAGACCAGCTTCAGCAACTTAGTCAGACTCTTAGCAATTTGGCAAGATCCTACTTCAAAATAAATAGAATAGCTGGGTGTGGTGGTACACACTTGTAATCCCAGTCCTTGGGAGGCTGAGACAAGGAGGATCACAGGTTCATGACCAGCCTCAGCTACTTAGTGAAGTCGTCTGCAACTTAGTGAGACCCTGTTTCAAGATAATGAAAAAAATAGGGCTGGAGAGAGGGGTGTAGCTCAGTGGTAGAATGCCTCTAGTAATAGTGTGTGCCAGCCGGGCATGGTGGTGCACGCTTGTAATCCCAGCATTTGGGAAGCTGAGACCGGAGGATCCAGGTTCGAGGTCAGCCTCAGCTACCTAGTGAGGCATTCTGCAATTTAGTGAGACTCTGTTTCAAAATAAAGAATAAAAAATAGGGCTGGGGGTATTGCTCGGCGGTAGAATGCTCCTGAGTTCAATCCCCAGTACCAAAAAAAAAAAAAAAAAAAAAAAAAAAAAAAAAAAAAGCGTGTGCCACCATACCTGACTGTATTTCTGTGTTTTTAAGGAACCAGGACTGTGAAGAAAGTCACTTGGCTATGGTCATAGGTCAAAGAATGGCAGAACTAGGATTGGAACCAAGGCTTTCGGATTCTGGGGCCTGGGCTTTTAACTAACATGGTTTCCTTCTCTTCCGTGGGGAATTGTGAATTTCCTTTTTTTTTTTTTTTTGCGGTACTGGGGATTGAACTCAGGGGCATTCTACCTCCGAGCTACACCCCCAGCCTTATTTTTTATTCTTAATTTTGAAACTGTTTCACTAAGTTGCGGAGTGCCTCACTAGGTAGCTGAGGCTGGCCACGAACTCGGATCCTCTGGTCTCAGCCTCCCAAATGCTGGGATTACAAGCATGTGCCACCACACCCGGCTCGTGAATTTCCATTTTGGATGTGGAGAAAGTGAGCCCAGATTCAAAAACCCTTGGATTCCAATATTAACAAAATAATGCCAACAACGTGGAGCCCAGAGACTCTCTGTTTGACTCCGGATGGTTCCCTCAACCTCCTAATCCCTCTTCATGCCTGGGCTTGGGACGTAGCCTGGCTCCCTTCCACCACAGCCCTCCTGCCCCACCAGGGAGAAGGCTCAGGAGCTATCGGACTGGATCCACCAGCTGGAGTCTGAGAAGTTTGACCTGATGGAGAAGCTTAAGCAGCAGAAATATGAGGTAGAGTCTGCCTCTGCTGGAGACCGGGCTGGGTCAGAGGGGGTGGACATGGCAAGGCAGGGCGGGGGGGGGGTGGCGCTTGTCCTCCCAGCAGCCTCAGCCTCGCCCTATGGCCCCCCACAGATCAACGTGCTGTACAACCGCATCAGCCATGCCCAGAAGTTGTAAGTGTAGCCCCTCCCCCCACCGACTCTCAGGCTGTCTCCCTTCCCCACACCCTCTTCCTTTCTTCCCCTTTCTCTGCTTTTGTCTCTTGCTCTCTGAGATGCTCATCTCTGGCCTTCTGTCTCTAATGTCTGTCATTCTTGGTCCTTTTTCTAAGTCCCTCTAATCTGTGGTTCTCACGGGGTGGGGTAGGGGCGGCAGAGATCTTGATGCCCAGAGGACATTTGGCAACTTTGGGACATTTTTGGTTGTCATACCTGGAGGGGTGGTGTTGCTGGCATAGGGGTGGAGCCTCCTGGGAGGTTGCCCAACGTCCTATAGTATATCCACTTGGACATCATGACCTCACCCGCAGATATCCGTTCCTACATGGCCACCAACCGCCCACCCCAGTCCCTCACTCCAAAACAAAAGGCACCCAAGGCCTTTGCCTACCTCTTCCTCCGGGTGGGGTGAGGTGGGCATTTTGCATGATGGATTTCCTGATGCCCATCTCAGCAGTTGGAGAGCACTCCCTTCCTGATACCACCTCCTCCTCTCACAGCCGCAAAGGGGCAGGGAAGGGCCGAGTTGGAGGCCGCTGGAAGTGAGGACGCCAGAGCCCCCAGGACTGTGGCTGGCCAAGTGTATCCCATTGTGGCTTAAAATAAACTCTCCCCCTGGAGGCACCTGCCAAGTCCTCTGGTGTGTTTATTGATGTGCAGCTGGCCACTCGGGGCTAGTCCACTTCTTACTGACAACCCTCGATTGCTGGGGAGAGTCACCAGTGATCAACAGAATGATGTGTCCAGTTGAGCCTTCACATGCTGCTGCTAGAATGGAGCATGGTGCAGCTGCTTTGGAAAACAGTCTGTCCGATGCTCTGAAATTGAAACAGGCCCGGTATGGTGGCACACACCTGTAATCCCAGGACTTGGGGGGCTGAGACAAGAGGATCACAGATTTGAGACCAGCCTCAACAACTTAGTAAGACTCTGTTTCAAAAACATAATAAGTAAGCCAGGCATGGTGGCACAAACTTGTAATCCCAGTACTTGGGAGGCTGAGTCAGGAGGATCGTGGGTTCTCGGCCAGCTTCAACTACTTAGTGAGGGCCTCCACAACTTAGGGATGCCTGTTTCAAAATAAAGAATAAGCCGGGCGTGGTGGCCACGCTTGTAATCCCAGCATTTGGGAGGCTGAGACCAGAGGATCCGGGTTGGCGGCCAGCCTCAGCTACCTAGTGAGGCACTCCGCAACTTAGTGAGACCCTGTTTCAAAATAAAGAATAAAAAATAGGGCTGGGGGCATAGCTCGGCGGTAGAATGCCCCTGAGTTCAATCCCTAGTACCGCAAAAAGAAAAAAAAATAACAACAAAAACAAAACAAAACAAAAAATAGGGCCTCATTAAGTAGCTGAGGCTGGCGGTGAACCTGTGATCCTTCTTTCTCAGACTCCCAAGTACTGGAATTAGAGGTGTGCACCACCACACCTGGCACCAATTCCTTCTTACATCTAAACTGTTCCTTTGTGCAAATAACTTTTTTTTCTTTTGTACTGGTATTCTATCTCTGAGTCACACCCTCAGCCCTATTGTGTTTTTTATTTTGAAACAGGGGCTCACCAAGTGTGGTGGCACACGCTTGTAATCCCACTACTTGGGAGGCTGAGACAGGAGGATCCAGGTTTGAGGCCAGCCTCAGCTACTTAGTGAGGCCCTCCACAACTTAGTGAGACCCTGTTTCAAAATAGAGAATGAAAAATAGGGCTGAGTGTATAGCTCAGAGGTAGAATGCTCCTGGATTCAATCCCCAATACCACACACACACACACACACACACACACACACACACACACACACAAAGAGACAGGGTCTCACTAAGTTGCAAAGGGCCTCACTAAGTTGCTGGGGCTGGCCTCGAATCTGAATCCTCCTGTCTCAGCTTCCCAAGTACTGGGATTACATATACGTGTGTGCCACCATGCCTGGTTTTGCAAACAAATAACTTTTTTTTTTGTGGTACTGGGGATTGAACTCAGGGGCATTCTACCTCCGAGCTATACCCCCAGCCCTATTTTTTATTCTTTATTTTGAAACAGGGTCTCACTAAGTTGCGGAGTACCTCACTAGGAGTAGCTAAGGTTCGACATGAACCGGGATCCTCCAGTCTCAGCCTCCCAAATGCTGGGATTACAAGGGTGCGCCACCATGCCCGGCTCAAATAACTCTTTTAAGAAGAATTTTATTTTATTTATTTTTTTGTGCTACAGGGGATTGACTCCAAGGGCGTTCTACTTCTGAGCTACACCCCCAATCCAATTTTATTGTTTATTTTGAAACAGGGTCTAACTAAGTTGCAGAGGGCCTCCTGTTACTGAGGCTGGCTGTGAACCTAAAATCCTCCCATCTCAGCCTCCCAAGTACTGGGATTACAAACCTGTGCCACAACACCCAGCTAAGGAGAATTTTTTTTGTTTTTTTTTTTTTTCGGTACTGGGGATTGAACTCAGGGGCCTTCTACCTTCGAGCTATACTCCCAGCCCTATTTTTTGTTCTTTTTTTTGAAACAGAGTCTCACTAAGTTGCGGAGTGCCTCACTAGGTAGCTGAGGCTGGCTTCGAACCTGGATCCTCCAGTCTCAGCCTCCCAAATGCTGGGATTACAAGTGTGCGCCACCACGCCCAGATTAAGCTGGGTATGGTGGAGCAGGCCTATAGGCCCTGTACTTGGAAGGCTGAGACAAAAGTATATAAGATTTGAGGACAGCCTCAGGAACCTAATGAGATTCTCAGCAACCTAGGGAGACCCTGTTTCAAAATAAAAAATAAAATAGGGCTGGGGGTATAGCTTGGAGATAGAATGCCCCCTGGGTTCAATCCCCAGTACCCAAAATAACAAAAATAAAGTAACACATTAGAATTGTCTTATAATAGCTTTATCTCTGTCTTCCCACAGGATGGGAGTGTGGAATAAGATTGTTACTTTTGTGGATGTCTCAGTTCACTTTATCTGAACCATCTTTAATATGCAGACTAGTGTTTGCTTTTCTGCTAACAGGGAAAGAGGGAACATTTTCTTCTTATCTTTCTAAGGTTATTTTCACCAGCCTTGAGGAGGGCCTGCAGTTCCAAGGTTAAGCACCAAATTCCACCCTTAGTGTTGAGAGAAAACAGCAGTCCGAGAAGTGAAAAAACCTTCACCACTGGAAAGAAAAGGACCAAAGAGTTTTATCAAGTAGGGTGTGAAAGCCCGGCATGGTGGGCACCTCTGTAATCTCAGTAATTGGGAGGCTGAGACAGGAGGTTTACAGGTTCAAGGCCAGCTTCAGCAACTTAGGGAGACCTTGTTTCAAAATAAAAAAATAAGCTGGGCATGGTGGCACATGCTTGTAATCTCAGTACCTGGGAGGCTGAGACAGGAGGATCACAGGTTCGAGGACAGCCTCAGCAATTTTAAGACCTTTTGCAACTTGGTGAGACCCTGTTTCAAAATAAAGAATAAAAAATCGAATTGAGGGTGAAGCTCAGAGGTAGAATGCCTCTGGGTTCAATCCCCAGTACCACAAAAAGTAAATAAATAAATAAATAAATAAATGGGCTGGGGTGTAGCTTGGGAGTAGAATGCTCCTGAGTCCAATTCCGGGTATCACATATACATGAGAAAAGTGAGATATGAAGGTTAATGTCCATGGCTAACGTTGTCTGCATATCAGATAGTTCATGCACACTATTTCTATAGCTCCAGGAGGCAGAGACAAAGAGACTACCATAGGACACAGAGCCAGGAAGTAGGTAGAGACAGGAATGAAACCCAGTACTATCAAAAACAGAACTGGAATTTCAAACCATTGTAGTAGTGTAGGAATTTATTTATTTATTTATTTATTTATTTATTTATTTATTTATTTATTTATTGCGGTACTGGGGATTGAACTCAGGGGCATTCTACCTCCAAGCTACACCCCTAGCCCTATTTTTTTTTTTTTTTTTTCGGTACTGGGGATTGAACTCAGGGGCATTCTACCTTTGAACTATACCCCCAGCCCTATTTTTTATTCTTTATTTTGAAACTGGGTCTCACTAAGTTGCGGAGTGCCTCACTAGGTAGCTGAGGCTGGCCGCCAACCCGGATCCTCTGGTCTCAGCCTCCCGAATGCTGGGATTACAAGCGTGCACCACAACGCCCGGCTTAGAATAGGAATTTAAAAATAGAAGTTAGTCTACAGCTAGCAGTCAGTATAAACATTATTAATAGAGCTATGGTGAGAGCTTGTCCCAGACCATTGAGTGGGTTGACCAGATAATCCATATTGTGTTTCCTGCAGATAAACAATTACAGTCATGATAATATTCATAGATATATTTATTTATTTATTGCGGTACTGGGGATTGAACTCAGGGGCATTCTACCTCCGAGCTATACCCCCAGTCCTATTTTTTATTCTTTATTTTGAAACCAGGTCTCACTAAGTTGCGGAGTGCCTCACTAGGTAGCTGAGGCTGGCCGCGAACCTGGATCCTCCGGTCTCAGCCTCCCAAATGCTGGGATTACAAGCGTGCGCCACCACGCCCGGCTTTCATAGATATATTTATATGAACATTTATGAACATAATCACAAGCACTCATATACAATACATATCCAGTCACAGGATCACAAATACACACAATTATGATGTGTTACACAGAGGCACAAAAACACACACAACTGTACCACACACAATAGCGCATCGAAGATTTACTTCTTGATCACCTAGGGGAAGTAGATTGGTGTGTATGTATGTGGAATGTGCAGCATTCAGGGATTATACCTTTCAAGAGCCACAGGACTATCTTTTGTATCTGTGGTCTCATGGGATTTGTAGCTTGTTTCTCTACACACACCCAAGGACTTCAGAGTGTGGGTTGCTCCATTGTCCCTTGGGGAAAAGTTTGTTGCCTCTCTTCAGATTTTGTCAGCTTTCCATGTGATTTATAGGTCTCTGTTCTTGTCTCAAGGTATCCTCATCCTTTCCAGATTGGATTTAGGTGTAAGATACTTAATGCGAGGATCAAGGTGTGCTCATTTCTTGGGCCTACTATAAGAGAGGTGGCTTTCCAAGTCTATTGGAGCATGCTACAAGGGTGCAGAAGGGTACAGTCATTGTGGACCCTGCGGCTCTAGTTCCGGTCCCCAGTGCCATCCTTAGGGACTTGGGACTTTCCTTGCCCTGGAGCCCAATTTCCTAGGGTTCCTCAGGCCCATGCCTACACCTGTTGGGTCTTTAGGGGCGTGCCCTTCAGACTACATTTCCTGGAGCGCCTTAAGTGGTTAGCTCTATGCCCTGACTTTTGCACTGTAAGCTTTATTTCCCAGCATACCCTGGGAGGTCACCCCAGCAAGGTCAAGAGTCTTTAAAGGCTTCTGGGTTGAGGGCTCAGTTTCCCCTGGTGCCCTGATGTTTCCCATGACCTGAGGAATCCATTCCTTCAAAAGTATTTCCCAGAGCTGGGTATGGTGGCACTTGCCTGTAATCTCTGTAGTTGATAAGGGCATTGTGAGGTCTGGCTGTGAGGCCTGGCCATGAAGTCATGCTGGAGGAGAACCAGGAAGAAAGAAACCAGGAAGAGAGGTCATGCTGGAGGAGAACCAGGAAGAGAGGTCATGCTGGAGGAGAACCAGGAAGAGAGGTCATGCTAGAGGAAAGCCAGGAAGAAAGAAAACAGCCCCTGACCATTGCCCTGCTTCAAGATGACCTGGCCACTGGCACACCAACCAGTGGCTTACATGACTGCTCCTGTACCCTCCCCTTCCTTGCCCCATAAAAAGCCCTAGCCTGTAAGGAGGCCGGCTTTCTGACTCTTGTGGGCTCTCTCCCCAATCAGATGGGGAATCTCCAGGTTTTATTCCTACATAAAACCTGTTCCCTGCTGTCGGACCATGTTTTCTTTGCCCCATATACCCCAACAGTTGGGAGGCTGAGACAGGAGGATAGCAGGTTCAAGATCAGTCTCAGCAATTTAGACTATCAGCAATTTAGCAAGACCATGTTTCATTTTTTTTTTCCTTTTTTCTTTTTGGTTGATACAGGGAATTGAACTCAGAGTCATTCTACTCCGAGCTACACCCCTAGCCCTATTTTATTTTTAATTAGAAACAGGGTCTCTCTAGGTTGATAAGTCTCACTATTTGCTGAGGCTGTCCTCGAACCTACGAACCTGCCGTCTCAGCCTCCCAAGTACTGGGATTACAAGCAAGCACCTCCACGCCTGGTTTAAAACTACTGTAATCCTAGTACTAGGGAGGCTAAGACCGAAGGATCCAGGTTCGCGGTCAGCCTCAGCTACTTACAGTGGCCCTTTGCAACTTAGTAAGACCCTGTTTCAAAATAAAGAATAAAAAATAGGGCTGGGTGTGTAGCCTGGAGGTAGGATGTCCCTGGGTTCAATCCTCAATTCTGCCCAAAAAAACCCCAAAAAAACAAAAACAAAAACAAAAAAACCACTCTTTTAGGACTCCACCCCTACCTTTGTCAGTCAAAGCCCACCAGAGCCAGGGTCCCCGCGTTTAGTCCTTTCTATTTGGAGCACTACATTTCCCAGCATGTCCCGGGGCATCCCTTGAAGAGTCGTTTCCTAGCGTTCACCGCACACCTTCATCCAGGCTGTTTCCTTTGCCGCCTCGGAGCGGCGGACTTCCCAGTGTGCCTCGGGGTAGAGTGGATCTTGCAACTTCCGCTTATGGACTTCATTTCCCAGAACTCCCCGCGCCTGTCCCTCCCCTACACCTATCAGGCGATCCCTACTCGCGTTTCCGCGTTGCAGACTCCATTTCCCAGCGTGCCCCGGAGCGGCGTCGTGACGTTGGCGCTTCGGGCGGGGCCCAGACCAACCTCGGTCTGTGTGCGGCGAGCTGCAGTTCCCAGCGGCCCCCGGGGCGGGCGGCGGCGGCTGTTCGGCGCTGGGCGCTCGCTCGCTCGCTCGCAGGGCGGGCGGTGCGATGTCGGGGGAGGATGGCCCGGCTGCCAGCCCGGGGGCGGCGGCGGCGGCTGCCCGCGAGCGGCGGCAAGAGCAGCTGCGGCAGTGGGGTGCGCGGGCGGGTGCTGAGTCGGGCCCGGCTGAGCGGCGCGCCCGTACCGTCCGCTTCGAGCGCGCCGCCGAGTTCCTGGCGGCCTGCGCGGGCGGAGACCTGGATGAGGCGCGGCTGATGCTACGCGCAGCGGACCCCGGCCCAGGCTCGGAGCCGGACCCCAGCTCCACGCCGCCCGCCCTGGCAGTGCTCGATTCCACCAATGCCGACGGCATCAGCGCCCTGCACCAGGTCAGCGCTCTTGCCTTAAGTCTGCGCTTCCCTTCTCGGTCCCGGGCACCGCTGCCCATCGGCACCGGCCCTGGGCTTTGCGGACCTGTACTGACCCGCTCTCCCACCCCCTTTGCGGGCCCAGCTCGAGCTCCCCTCTTCCCGTTCTCAGCTGCTCTGACTGGCCCTGGTCCCTGTTACCCTGTGCTGCCCTCCCCTGGACCTGAGCCATCTCTGACAGCTCAGTCTGGTCCTTCTCACAGGTCCTGTTGCTCTCGTCCCCACCCTGAGCGCCCTTTACTCGTCTGTGCCACCTCTTCTCTGACATGTACTGCTGTCATCTCTTTCCTGTGTCTGTACCACTTTTTACAGCTCTGCTTGCTTCTTGTGCCTACGCTGGCCCAGTTTCCCTTTTCCAAGCAGGTCCTACTTTCACTAAGCTGCATTCTTCTCTGCCCTGGGCCTGTGCTTCCTCCCTCTCGCAGTTTTTGGTCTGGGCCACCTTTTTTGACTTGCTCAGGCCTTCAGCGCTGTTTCTTTTAGGTTCCATCTCCTGTCACACTCCTTAGACGTTGTGCAGCCTCTTACTGCCTAAGAACAGCCAGCCAGCCTGCCTGCCTGCTTGCCTTCCTGCCTTCGTTCCTTTCCTCCGTCCCTCCCTCCTTTCTCTACTAGGGATTGAACCCATGGGCATTCTACTTCTGAGGTACACTCTGAACCCTTCCCCCACTTTTTGTGGTGCTGGGGATTGAATTCAGGGGCATTTCACCTCCCGGCTACATCCCCAGCCCTATTTTATTTTTTATTTGGAAACAGATCTTTCTAAGGTTGCTGAGAGCTTCTCTAAATTGCTAGAGAACCTGTGATCTTTTTGTCCCAGCTTCCCAAGTACTGGAATTACAGGCATGAGACACCATGCCTCGTTCCTATTTTTATTTTTATTTATGAAACAGAGTCTCACTAAGTTGCTGAGGCTGCCCTCAAACATAGGTTCCTCCTGTCTTAGCCTCCCAAGTACTGGCATTACAGGTGTGTGTTACTTTGCCCAGCTAGGGTGATCTTTCTGGAGCCACTTTCTAGGCTTGTTACCCCCTTGTTCCTTGAAACAGATGCTCCCCTGTTGGGTCACCTCATACTCTTTATTTTCTGTACCCTTAATCCTCATGCTGTCTTGACTCAGTGGTTTTGTCTTCATTCTTCTTTGCAGAGCGTGCCATCTTTTTTTTTTTTTTTTTTTTTTTTTTTTTGCAGTACTGGAGATTGAACCCAGGGGCATTTTACTTCCAAGCTACACCCCCCAGTCATATATATATAATTTTTTTTCCCCAGTACTGGGGATTGAACTCAGGGGCATTCTACCTCCGAGCTATACCCTCAGCCCTATTTTTTATTCTGTATTTTGAAACAGGGTTTCACGAAGTTGCACAGGGCCTCACTAAGTAGCTGAAGCTGGCCGTGAACCTGCCATCCTCCTGTCTCAGCCTCCCAAGTACTGGGATTACAAATGTGAGCCACAACACCCAGCTTGACTTGTGCCATCTCTTGCCTCTGACCACAGGCCTTTTCTTAGGAATGTTTTCCTCTTCTCCACTGTCTCCTTCTCCTGGCTAGCATCATTGCCCTATTTCTGGAAACCTCAAAGCTCCCCTCTTCCTGGCATTGGGCTACTTCCCTACCTTCCTGTCATTTTTATTTTTATTTATTTTTTGCAGTACTAGGGATGGAACCCAGGGATATTCTACCTCCAAGCTACACCGCCAGCCCTAATTATTATTCTTTATTTTGAAACAGGGTCTCACTAAGTTGCAGAGGGCCTCATTAAGTAGCTGAGGCTGGCCATGAACCTGTGATCCTCCTGTCTCAGCCTCCCAAGTACTGGGATTACAAGCATGTGCCACCACGCCCGGCTCCTCCCTGTCATTTTGCCCAGACACTTTTTCCTGTGGATTTGGGTCATCTCTTTTTTATTTTCCTGTTGGTACTTGGGAATTGAACCCAGGGTTGTTTTACCTCTGAGCTACACTCCCAGTCCTGTTTTATTTTTTTGCTTTGAAACAGGGTCTTGCTAAATTACTGTATACTGCTCACTTTGAGCCTGCAATCTTCCTGTCTCAGCCTCCCAAGAACTGGGATTACAGGCCTGTCTCTCTTTTTTTGTTTGGGCAGCTTACTGCTCTCATAGACTGTACACTGTGTCTTAGCTCCCAGTCATATCACCTTCCCAGGGGTTCTAGACACTTCCCACCTCCTTCACAACTCTGAATTTTTTTTTTTTTTTTTTTTTTAAATCTGGTACTGGGGATTGAACCCAGGGACATTCTACCTCCAAGTTACACCTCCAGCCCTTTTTTTTTTTTTTTTTGCGGTACTGGGGATTGAACTCAGGGGCATTCTACCTTTGAGCTATACCCCTAGCCCTAATTTTTATTCTTTATTTTGAAACTTAGTCTCACTAAGTTGCAGAGTGCCTCACTAGGTAGCTGAGGCTGGCCATGAACCCGGATCCTCCGGTCTCAGCCTCCCGAATGCTAGGATTACAAGTGTGCGCCACCACCCCCGCTTCAGCCCTATTTTTTATTCTTTATTTTGAAACAGAGTCTCACTAAACTGCAGAGGACCTCACTAAGTAGCTGAGGCTGGCCACAAACCTGTGATCCTCCTGTCTCAGCCTCCCAAGTTCTGGGACTACAAGGGTGCACCACCACACCCGGCTTCCTTCACAACTCTGTGTCTCCTTCAAGACATCCTGATTGTACCTTCAGTGATCTTGTGTCCCAGAGCCAGAGCTACCTTATGTTCCCAGGATTCTTTCTGGTTCTGGATGCTTTTATCTACTCCCCACCATCCCCATTAGGCCCACCAGGGACAGGATTAGCTACAGAAGAATCCCCATCCCCAGGCCTTCTCCCTTCTAGTCTCCTGATGTTGGTCTAATGCCCATATCCTTGTAAGCAGCTTCCTACTCTGGTGGTAAACCCACTTATCCTGAAGCCCCCTCTCACCTCCCCTTGCTAAATTGGTTACTAAGGAAAGCAGAGGGCACCCTGGAAAATAAAGCATGGCTGAGGGTGAGGGTAGGACACCGAGGACTGGAAGGGGACAGGGTGCTTGATGAGGCACAGATTCCTGGTAGGAGGAAAAATAGAATCTGTCCTGAGTTCTAATCTCAGTCCCTTGTGTATCTTTTCTCTTTGTGCCTTAGTTTTCTTGTCGTGCAATGGGACAGTACTCAGTCCCTCCCCAGCAGGGCTCTGATGGAAGAGAGAAGTGATGTGGGGAAAACTTCCTTCTCAGACCTGAGGCATCACAGGTGTTTGCTGGGAAGATGCCACCCTTTCCTTCCCTATAGAGGCCCTGGTGCTGTGGAGACATTGTCTTCTACCCAGGGTAGGGTCCCACTTCCCTGAGGCTCTATTTTGGGTCTGAGTTCTTGATCAGCCCAGGAGGAGGGAATCAGGCTTTGGTGGTCCCCTTCATTTTCTATCACCTATTGTTGGACCTTCCTGGAACTTCCTTCCCTATGGGGGCTCCTGGTCCTGCTGTTCAGACTGAGCCCTCTTCCTCCAAATCCCCCAGAGGCCCCAGACCACCTCCTTCACTTGGGCCCTCTAAGAGGTCACCCTATCCTTGCTTATCAGGCGGACATCTCTTCCCGGTGTGAGGATCCCTTGGTAAGCCCACTCTCCAGGGCTCACAGGAGGCCTGAAGGATTGGGGCAGTCTCAAGTTCTGGGAGGGGAAGTTCCTGCCTCAGTTCGTATGGCCAGCAAGCAAGAGAGCTGGGGTTTGATCAGGTCTGGATGTGGGGTGACCAGCTTATGCTGCTTGACTGGGACAGGCTTGGTTGTAGCACTGAGAGTTCCAAAATCCAGGAAACCTTTAGTCCCAAGAAAATAGGATTGGTTACTCCATATGGTGACTCCATAATTTCAACTGGTTTCTCCACCTGGGGCTGTATTTTCTGTTCTGAATCATCACTGGAGCATGTCCAAAGCACCAGCCCCCTACAGAGGTGTGTTCCCAAGTCCTCAAACCTCAGTTTACCACTTGGCAACTCTTTCCTTACCAAATTGCTGTGTGCACTAATGGCTAGGACTCTGGAGTAGGAGGGGCTGGGAGTCAGGATTCTTAGGTCTAAACAGGGGGATACTGGGAGCTTCAATCTTTGGGTCTGAGGGAGGAGGGCTAAGGACCTGGACCCCTGGGTTTGATTGAAGAGAACTGGGGCCTGCACTCCTGGGTCTGGGGGAGGAGGGCTGGGGGCTGGGGCCTGGACCTCTGTATCTGAGGGAGGAGGGTTGGACCCTGGAACCCTGGGTCTGAGGGAGGAAGGCTGAGGTCTGGATCCCCGGATCTGAGGGAGGAGGGTTGGACCCTGGACCCCTGGGTCTGAGGGCTGGGCCTGGACCCCTGAGTCTGAAGGAGGAGGGCTGGGGCCTGGACCCCTGTGTCTGAAGGAGGAGGGTTGGACCCTGGACCCCTGGGTCTGAGGGAGGAGGGCTGGGGCCTGGACCCCTGGGTCTGAGGGAGGAGGGCTGGGGCCTGGACCCCCTGGGTCTGAGGGAGGAGGGCTAGGGTCTGGACTCCTGGGTTTGAGGGAGAAGGTATATCAGGGAGGAGCTGGTGGTTGAACCCTTGGGTCTGAGGGAGGAGGAGCGAGGTTTGGACTCCTAGGTCAAAGCGAGGAAGAGCTGGAATCTGGACTCCTGGGCCTGAGAGAGGAGGGTTGCACCTAATTCCTGGGTCCCTGGTGCCCAGACCTTAGGCATCTTTCACATGGATGCCTGTGCTGGGCCAGGTCCTTGAAAGGGAAAGGCTCGTCTCCTCCTTGCCCCCCCTTCCCCATCACCATGGCAACCGAGTGGAAATAAACGGAGCCCAGAGTTCATCCCGTTCCCAGGGCACATGTGGCCCCCCTCTTGAAGCCTGAGTTTCCATGACTTCATGCTTTTGGCCCTCGTAGCTTCTTTCCCTCTTCTCCAGATGGGTAGCTTTGGAGATGTGAGGGAGTTGGAGGGTTAATTTCTCCTGAGGATCCAGGAGTCCAGGCCCACCCCTCTCCCTGAGTCCTAGTTCCTGTCCCAGTGATCACCCAGTATCCACATGGACCCTGGGCCAGCTTCCTCCTCTGGCCCTATGTGCTGTGCTGACCTGGGTGAGGTCTTGTCTTCCTGAGCTTCCAGTTACTAAGGGCAGAAGGATTAGAAAAGATGGTCCAAGATGGGTGTGGTGGCACACTCTTGTAATCCCAGCATTCGGGAGGCTGAGACTGGAGGATCCGGGTTCGAGGCCAGTCTAAGCTATCTAGTGAGGCACTCCGTAACTTAGTGAGACTCGGTTTCAAAATAAAGAAAAAAAAAAAAAAAAAGGACTGGAGGGGTAGCTCGGAGGTAGAACACCCCTGAGTTCAATCCCCAGTACCACAAAAAAAAAAAAAAAGAAAAGAAAAGAAAAGATGGTCCAAGTACAAGTAACCCCTGGCCCACGCCCTGTGCGTAGTAAGCCCTCAGTGGCTGGGATGGGGTCAGCTTGGGTCTTGGGCACAGGGAATAGCCCACTCACCTCTTTTTGGAATCCAGTCCCAGAACCTTGCTTGATCTTGGGGATGTGATGACTTCAGCTTACACCGTCCTGGGCTCCCTCAGGTCCATTCCTAGAGAGTTTCTGGGATGTGTCCTCCTGCCCTCCCCTTGGAAGTACCTGGCTAGGTCTGAGGAGGAGGGCCTGGGGCTTCATTCCTTAGTTTGAACACAGGAAGTTTCTGTCCTGCAGGTAGTGACTATGGATTATGTTCGGTGTCACAAGTGCTGTCCAGGAGTCCCACATCAGGATGAGAAGCCCTGTTTCTTCCTTGTCCGGTTCCTGTTTGAGGCTGCTGGCGCCCTTTTATGGTTTCCACTGACCTCCAGATATACCCAGCTGACCTAATAACAGAGTAGTCAGAAGTGTGTTAAACAGTTGGGTAGCTGGAGGGCTTAGGGCCTGTGCTAGAGGCCAACAGGGTCTCTCTTGGGCTGTCACTCACACTGACCCTTGCATCTGCTCCGTGGTCCTTCGTGGGAGTCCTGCCTCTCTGGGCCTCTGTGGCTGGACAAGGTGGGAGCTGATGGGCCTGTTCCTTTCCTCAGGCCTGTATCGACGAGAACCTGGAGGTGGTACGCTTCCTGGTGGAGCAGGGTGCCACTGTGAACCAGGCGGATAACGAGGGCTGGACACCCCTGCACGTGGCTGCCTCCTGTGGGTACCTGGACATTGCCAGGTGAGGCAGGGGCAGAGCAGGCAGGACTGGGCTGAGTGGTGGGCCCAGACTCTGCAGCCCTGACCTACCCCCCACCTCCAGGTACCTCCTGAGCCACGGGGCCAACATCGCTGCCGTCAACAGTGATGGCGACCTGCCCCTGGACCTGGCCGAGTCGGACGCCATGGAGGGTCTGCTGAAGGCAGAGATCGCCCACCGAGGTGCGCCTCCGCATGACCTGTGCAGGTTGAGAGCCCGTGAGCCAGGCAGCTTTGGAATGGGCTGCCTGGCTCAGAGGCCCATTTGCTAGGATTCTCTGGCCCTGCCTGGGTCTATTTCTATCCTGGAGAAATAGGGTTGGAGGCACCTACCCAGGGTTGCTGGGAGCTTAGTGGGACAAATAATTGGATAAAGCTGTGCAGCACTGCTATACACAGCTGAGCTGGCTCTCCTGTTGACTGCAGTTACTCCTGAGCAGCTGAGGAAGTGGCAGTATGGAGGAAGGGAGGGCTCATCCAGGAGTCTAGGTGTGTTTGTGAGGAGGAATAGAGGCATGCAGGGGCTTTCATCGCTAGTCTCCCTGAGCTCTGAACCGTCAGAGTTCAAGAACCCCTTGCTTCTGTGTCTCCTCATGTTTATTTGTTTGTCTTAGGAGGGAGTGTATTGCTGATAGCAGGTTCTCATAGGGGTGACCTCCTTTACCTCCCTGAGAGAGAAACATCCAGGGCCAGTTGGAGTGTGGCTTAGTGGCTCTCAGCTTGGGAGGCAGGGCTGAGAAGCAGAGTTTTTTTTGTTTTGTTTTTTTGGGGGGCCAGTATTGTAGGAAATGGGATGCTGAGCAACTTAGGCAGGTCTCTGGGAGCATGGGACACCCGTGGGATCCCCCAGAGGAAGGCCTGGGTGTCAGTGTTGCCTCTGAAGCCCAACTTTGTGGGCTTAGCTTCCAGTGTGCTGTAGTGACCGGCTATTTGACTCTAGGTTTGTTCCTGAAGCTCGGGTTCCTTCCAGGATGGTGCGCTTGCTGCCTTGTCAGGGCTTGAGTGGGGCAGGTGGGAAACATGAGTGCAGGGCCTGGAATGGAAGACCACCAGGAAGGAGGGCAGGCTGACCAAGAGCAGGTCCTGGAGGCCCTGCCTGGTTTTCTGGCTCATCTGCCTTTGCATGCTGCTGGCCTAGATGGGAAAGCACGAGGGCTCAGTGGTGGCCAAGAGCCAGGCTGCCTGGAGGTGGGTTGGGAGCCATCCTTGGTACTTTGGGGAAGAGCAAAATTAATGGTAGAGTGGGAGCTCTCCCCTCCCATCTCCTGACTTTATTTTGAAAAAACTTCAAACTTACAGAAAGTTGCACCTGTAGTCTGATATGAATACCTATATAGCCTTCACTGAGACTCACCAGTGTTTTTTTTTTTCTTCTTTGTTCTGGGGATTGAACTCAGGAACCTTCTACCTCTATGATACACCCCCAACCTTTAAAAATTTATTTATTTATTTATTTTAGAGATTGGACCCAGAGGCATCTACCCCAGCCCTATTTTATTGTTTATTTGGAAACAGGTCTCTCTAGGTTGATGAGAGTCTCACTACTTGCTGAGGCTGTCCTTGAACCTGCTATTCTCCTGTCTTAGCCTCCCTAGTACTAGGATTACAGGCGATTGCCACCACACCCAGCTAAAAATTTTTATTTTGAAATAGGGGCTTGCTAAATTGCTGAGGGTCTCACTAAGTTTCTGCAGCTGGCCTTGAAACTGCGATCCTCATCTCAGCCTCCCAAGTACTGAGATTACAAGTGTGTACCAATCAGTGTTTAAAAACAGCTTTTTGAGCCAGGCATGGTGTTGCATGCTTGTAATTCCAGTACTTGAGAGGCTGAGACAGGAGAATAGCAGATTCGCAGCCAGCCTCAGCTACTTAGGCCCTCTGCAACTTAGTGAAACCCTGTTTCAAAATAAAGAATAAAAAATAGGGGTAGGGGTGTAGCTTGGAGGTAGATGCCCCTGGATTCAATCCCCAGTACTGCAAAGAAAAAAAAAAAAGCCAAATTCAGTGGTTTTTATTGTATTCACAGAATTGTGCAGTCAGCACCACATTGCCTTTAAAATGTTTTCATCAACCCCCAGAAGAAACCCTTTAGCCATTGCCCCTGGCACCTCTATGCAACCTCAAATCTGCTCTCTGGCTCTGTAGCTTGACCTGTCTTGGACATTTCACAGGAGTGGAGCCTAACTTTTTGTGAGCTCTCTCACTCTGGCCGCCTTCCCTTCCTCTTCCTCCTTTTTTCACACACAAGTATAAACATACTTTTTTCCCTTTCCCCTCTCTTCCTCTTTTCTTCTCTCTTTCCCTTCCTCCCTTCCATTCCTGAGCCACTTTGAGACTCTGTAGGAGACACTGTAACTTCTATGTAATACTCAACACTATCTCCTCCAAATGGGACCTCCTGCTGCTACCCCCTGCAGGGATGCAACATTGTTACCTCCCCCCTGCTGGAATGTAACATAGTTATCTCCCTTGGCAGTCCCAGGCCTGGAACCTTGGTGCTTCACAGATGCCTGTTTCTCCTTTGGCCCTGAGGTTCTGGTCTCCCTCTGCTCTGACCAGCCCTCATTGTCTCTCCTTTTTTTTTTTTTTTTTTTCCCCCTGGTGCTGGGGATTGAACCCAGGGGCATTCTACTACTAGGCCTCACCCCCAGTCCTATTTTATTTTATTTTTATTTGGAAACAGAGTTTCACTAAGTTGATGTGAGCCTCACTGAGTTGCTAAGGCTGGCTTCAAACCTGTGATCCTCCTCTCTCAGCCTCCCAAGTGTGGGGATTACAGGCTTCCCTTGCTTTACATGCTTTTCTTTTCTTTCTTTTTTTTGTGGTATTGGGGATTGAACTCAGGGGCATTCTACCTCTGAGCTACACCCCCAGCCCTATTTTTAATTCTTTATTTTGAAACCGAGTCTCACTAAGTTGCAGAATGCCTCACTAGGTAGCTGAGGCTGACTGCGAACCCGGATCCTCCGGTCTCAGCCTCCCGAATGCTGGGATTACAAGCGTGCGCCACCACACCTGGCTTACATGCTTTTCTTTTTGTGGTACTGCAGATTGAACCCAGGGGCATTCTACCTCCGAGCTGCAACCCCGGTCCTGTTTTATTTTGAAACAGGGTCTCGCTAGTTAATGTCTCACTACTTGCCAAATCTGTCCTTGAAGTCCTTGAACTTGCAGTCCTCCATCTCAGCCTCCCAACTGCTGGGATTACAAATGTGTACCACCACACCTTGTTGCTTTTTTTTCTTTTCTTTTTTTTTTTTTTTTTTTTTTGCGGTACTGGGGATTGAATTCAGGGGCATTCTACCTCCGAGCTACACCCCCAGCCCTATTTTGTATTCTTTATTTTGAAACAGGGTCTCACTAAGTTGCGTAGTGCCTCACTAGGTAGCTGAGGCTGGCCTCGAACCCGGATCATCCGGTCTCAGCCTCCCCAGTGCTGGGATTACAAGCATGCACCACAACTCCTGGCTTTTTTTCCCTTTATACTGGAGATAGAACCCAGGGGCAGTCTACCTCCACGCCACACCCCTGGCCATATTTTTTTTTTAATTTTGAAACAGGGTCTTGCTAAATTGCTGAGGCCGGCCTTGCTAAATTGCTGAGACTGACCTTGAATCTGAGATCTTCCTGTCTCAGCCTTCCAAGTACTGAGATTACAGTCAGATTATAGATACATGCTGACATTTTTTTTCCCAGCCTGTGCTATTACAGAACATCCTTGAGCCTGGACCAGGATGCTTTTCTTTGTGATAAGATTCAGCTCTGCTTAAAAAAAAAATTAGTTTGAGGTGTTGGCTGGGACCAAGAGCCTCATGAATGCTGGGTCAGCACTTGGCCACTCATTTGCACCCTAGCCCTAGCTGTGCATTTTTGGCAGGAACTTCTCAGTGCATCACCACCCAGGAGACAGGTGCTCTCAGTCTGACCTGTTACTGATGTTAGCACTGAGCTTAGTTCAGGAGGTGTCTTCTGGGTGGCTCTACTATGAAGGCATTCCCCTGCCTTTGTGAGAAGTATCTACAGGGTGATCTTTCAGGCTGCTGCTTTGGGTCTTTACCTGTAGTCTGCAGACCAGGGGGGTACGAGAGTGGCCTCCAGACGGTCTGAACTTTCTGACATTCTGTGTTTTTCTGCAGAAATTGCCCATAGTTGGCATTAGTTTCTCAGGGGTCTATACTCCCCTTCTGTGGGATTAGAAGGGTGAGGAATGACATCGTGGTTGGGGGATATTGGCTTGTAGGATCAGGAGCAGAGGCCAGTGGTTCTATAGAAAGACCCTCAGGTAGCCGGGCATGGTGGCGCACACTTGTAATCCCAGTACTTGGGAGGCTGAGAATGGAGGATCTAGGTTCTCGGCCAGCCTCAGCTACTTAGTGAGGCCCTCCGCAACTTAGTGAGACCCTGTTTAAAATAAAGAATAAAAAATAGGACTGAAGCCGGGCGTGGTGGCGCACGCTTGTAATCCCAGCATTTGGGAGGCTGAGACCCGAGGATCCGGGTTCGCGGCCAACCTCAGCTATCTAGTGAGGCCCTCTGCAACTTAGTGAGACTCGGTTTCAAAATAAAGAATAGAAAAATAGGGCTGGGGGTGTAGCTCGGAGGTAGAATGCCCCTGAGTTCAATCCCCAGTACTGCAAAAAAAATAAATAAATAAAAAAAATAGGACTGAGAGTGTAACTTGGAGGTAGAATGCCTTTGGGTTCCACCCCTAGTAACACACACACACACACACACACACACACACACAAAAGACTTTATTTACCAATATAGGTAGCCCTCTAGAACAGGCAAATCCCTAGTACCACACACACACAAAAGACTTTATTTACCAATATAGGTAGCCCTCTAGAACAGGCAAATCCATAGAGATGGAAAGTAGATTGGGGGTTGCCAGGGGCTGGGGGAGGGAGATGTGAGAGTAACTTTTTTTTTTTTTTTTCAGTACTGAGGATTGAACCCAGGGGCATTCTACTTCTGATCTACACCCCCAGCCTTATTTTTAATACTTTATTTTGAAATAGGGTCTCACTACGTTGCAGAGAGTCTTACTAAGTAGGTAAGGCTGGCCTCGAACCTGGGATCTACCTGTCTCAATCTCCCAAGTACTGGGATTACAAGTGTGTGCCACCACACCAGGCAGAGTAACTGTTTAATGGTACAGGGTTTCCATTTGGGATGATGAGGAAGTTCAGGACTAGATAGTTGTGAATGTCTGAAATGCCTCAAGACTACACACTCTTATTTTGTGGTGTTGGACATTAAACTCAGGGCATTCTATATCCAAGCTACACCCCCAGCCCTTTTTACTATTCTCTTTTACTTTTATTTTATTTCATTTTATTGGGGGCATTCTACCTCTGAGCCCTTTTTTATTTTTATTTTTATTTTTATTTTTTTGCGGAACTGGGGATTGAACTTAGGGGCATTCTACCTCCAAGCTATACCCCTAGTCCTATTTTTTATTCTTTATTTTGAAACCAGGTCTCACTAAGTTGCGGAGTGCCTCACTAGGTAGCTGAGGCTGGCCGTGAACCTGGATCCTCCGATCTCAGCCTCCCAAATGCTGGGATTACAAGCGTGCGACACCACGCCCGGCCTGAGCCCTTTATTATTATTATTATTATTTTTTTTTTTTTTTGCGGTACTGGGGATTGAACTCAGGGGCGTTCTACCTCCAAGGTATACCCCCAGCCCTATTTTTTATTCTTTATTTTGAAACCGAGTCTCACTAAGTTGCGGAGTGCCTCACTAGATAGCTGAGGCTGGCCGCGAACCCGGATCCTCCGGTCTCAGCCTCCCGAATGCTGGGATTACAAGTGTGCGCCACCACGCCCGGCCCTTTTTTTATTATTTTTATTTTGAGATATGGTCTTGCTAGATTGCTGAGTCTTGCTACTTGCTGGGGTTGTTCTTGAACCTGTGATCCTCCTGTTTCAGCTTTCCAAGTAATGGATTAGAGCTGTGTACCACCATGCCTGGCTGCACTTCAAAATAGTGAAATTGGTGTATTTCCTGTTATGTTTATTTTACCACCACCACAGTAAAAAGAAATGCAAGCAGGTGGCTAGTGCCCACAGACTGTAGTTTTCTGACCCCTAATCAAGAGCTCTGTCCATAAACAGAGACAAATCTCAGCAACATGTTGAACGCACAAAGCAAATTGCAGGGTGCAGACAAATAAACTGAAGATACGAACTGGATGCTGAATAAAAAGTAAACTGCCCTTCCCTTCCTCCCTCAGTAAGACACTCAGCTATAATAGGACTGAACTATAGGTAGCTCCCTTTAAGGAAGTAGCAGTGGGGATGGAGAGGGTGGTCCCAGTACTGCCCCAGTGTTGTGCAGGACTCTCCACTCCATGAGATGGGCTCTGGCCAGCCACACATTCCTGCAATCTGCCACTGCCAGGGGAGCCCCAGCCAGGCGGGAGATGCAACCATGAGGAGACCAGGGAGTCTGGGGTGCCCCAGGCAGCACTACAGGGCAGCCCCACCCTGGGTGGGTATGGTCTTGCAGTGAACTGAGAACACTCACAATTTTCAGGATTGCATTTCTTGGATCTCATGTACAGCTTTATGGCGGAAGTTTACAATATATGTAGTAAGTGAATGAGGCAAGCATTCACGAAGGCAGATTAGTGTGGTGCTGGTTACCTCTGGGGCAGGAGGGAGTGGAATGAGACTGGGGAGGGGCACATGGGGGCCATGTGTTGGTTCGCCAATATTTACTTTTTAACCCAGTGGTGGGTTTTTGCCAGTTCTATCCAATGTGAACTGCAAATGTAGACTGCATTTTTCAGGTTGGCACATGTAAAACAAGCATTCACCACCATGCCCGGCTTGCTGGTGACTGTATAAGACAGCTCAGCTCCATGCAGCAAGTTGGTAAGTAAAAAAATTCTCAATTAAAAGAGTAAACAGCTGGGCATGGTGGCAAATGCTTGTAATCTCAGCATTTGAGAGGCTGAGACCTGAGGATCCAGGTTCAAGGCCAGCCTCAGCTACCTAGTGAGGCCCTCCGCAACTTAGTGAGACCCTGTTTCAAAATAAAGAATACAAAATAGGGCTTGGAGGTAGAATGCCCCCAGGTTCCATCTCCAGTACCGCAAAAATAAATAAATAAATAAATAAATAAATAAATAAATAAATAAATAAATAAATATAAAAGAGTAACAGGCAAGCTGGGTGTAGTGGCACATGCTTGTAATCTCAGTTCTTGGGAGGATGAGACCAGAAGATCCGAGTTTGTAGCCAGCCTCAGCTACTTAGGCCCTGTTTCGAAATAAAGAATACAAAACAGGACTTGGGGGTGTAGCTCGGAGGTAGAATACCCCTGAGTTCAATCCTCACTACTGCAAAAAAAAAAAAAAAAAAAGTAACAGGCAGTCATAACCTTTCCAAGAGAAATATGAACTGTTTCACCTCTCAAATCAGTGGATTATAGTGCTCAAGGGAGTAAAGATTCTCAGAAGCTGAGTGAGATTCTGTGCACCTGTAATCCCTGTACTTGGGAAGCTAAGACAGAAAGATTGCAGGTTTGAGGCCAGCCTGAGTAACTTAGTAAGAGCTTGTTTCTAAACAAAAAAATAAATAAAAAATAAAAAGGACTGAGGATATAGCTTGTAGGTAGGATATAGCTTGTATTGCCCTTGTGTTCAATCCCCAATACTACAAAAAAGAAAATCTCAGAGATGGTCAATAGTTACGTCAAATTCCAGCTTTTCTTGGTAACTTTGTGAGGCTCTCAGTAACCTAGTGAGACCCTGTTTCCAAATAAGAAGTAAAATTGGGCTGGGGGTATAACTTGTAGGTAGAATGCCTCTGGGTTCAAACTTCAGTTCAAAAAACAAAAAAAACCCAACCTCCATAAGGCTGCCTGTTTTGATCTGAATCAAGTTTTAAGTTTTAATAATAAGGAATTTCTTATCTACAGATACAGCACAATAAGCTGACCCCACAAAATTTATGATGAATGGCTAATGGGTTGCTTTATGGATGTAGTTGGGAGTGCAAAGTTGCAGATGGTGAATGCATGGTGGGAATGAAACTGCTGCCTGTTGACACAGGTTTTGCAGAGCGGCTTTTGCTCAGTTCATCCTACTCAGGAGGAGTAAAGGCTGCAATGGTGATAAAATGTATGAAAATACTAGGTCAAGGGTTTTATGATAGTGACAGGAAGTTAAATGCACTCATATGATGGACATAGTGGTGCACATTTGTAATCCCAGTACTTGGGAAGCTGAGACAGGAGGATCCCAGATTCCTGGCCAGCCTCAGCTACGTAGTGAGGTCCTCTTCAGTTTAGTGAGACTCTGTTTCAAAATAAAGAATAAAAAATAGGGCTGGGAGCCAGGTGTGGTGAGTCACGCTTGTAATCCCAGTACTTGAGAGGCTGAGACTGGAGGAGGATCGCAGGTTTGTGGCCAGCCTCAGCTGCTTAGTGAGGCCCTATTTCAAAATAAAGAATAAAAAATAGGGCTGGGGGTGTAGCTCAGAGGTAGAATGCCCCTGGGTTCAGTCCCCGATACTGCCAAAAAAAAAAGCACTTATATGTTGGATATGCTTAAAACTTTAGATTTTATATTAGAAAAAAATGCGAATCCCTGATGGAAATGGGAAAAGACCTGTGACCTCCATTCTTGGGGCCCTTAGCAGTGGGACGCAAGGGTCTCTGAGACACAGAGCACACAGCAGGGAGACCTCTGGGCTAGTCCAGGCCTGCTAGGTCCCTGAGGAGAATGCTGGGAAGGACTGGGCAAGTCCCGAGACAGAGACCTAGCTGGGACCAGCCTAGGGTGTAGCCCTGGGTACCCAGACCACAGGTGTGAGTCCCACTTATTACTCTTCTCCTCCCAGGTGTGGATGTGGAGGCAGCCAAGCGGGCTGAGGAGGAGTTGCTGCTTCATGACACCAGGTGCTGGCTGAATGGGGGTGCCATGCCGGAGGCCCGACATCCTCGCACAGGGGCCTCTGCCCTGCATGTAGCTGCTGCCAAAGGCTACATTGAGGTGATGAGGTGAGCTGCGCTGACTCTTCCTGTTGTCTTGTAGCTCCCTGTGGGTCTTGTCCTTTTCCTTCCTTCCTTTCTTTTTTCTTTTTCTCATGGTACTGGGGATTGAACCCAGGGGCATTCTGCCTCTGAGCTACATCCCCAGCCCTATTTTATATTTTAATGCAGCGTCTCACCACATTGATGAGTCTCACTACTTTCTGAGGCTGTCCTCAAACCTGTGATCCTGTCTCAGCCTCCCAAGTACTAGAATTACAGGCATGTGCAAATGGTGCCCAATTTGTCCTTTCCCTTTCTTTTCTGATTTTCCTCTTACAGCCTGAGCTATACACACACACTCTGATGTATGGTCTTTGTCATTGCCACTCAGTGTAAAACATTTTCAAATTTGTTACCTTTCTTTTTTGACCCATGGATTTAGAAATGTATCCTTGGCTGGGCATGGTGGTGCATGCTTGTAATTCCAGTACTTGGGAGGCTGAGACAGGAGGATCCAGGTTCATGGCTAGCCTCAGCTACTTAGTGAGGCACTCTGCAACTTAGAATAAAATAAAGAATAAAAAAATAAGACTGGGGTTGTAGCTCAAAGGTAAAATGCCCCTGGGTTCAATCCCCAATACTGGGGAAAAAAAAAAAAAAGTATCCTTAAAGCCAGGCACTGTGGCACATGTCTGCAATCCCAGTACTCTAGAGGCTGAAACAGGAGGATTGCAGGTTTGAGGCCAGTAGCTTAGAGAGACTATGTTTCAAAATAAAAATAGAAAAAGGCTAGGATGTGGCCAGGTGTGGTGGCGCACGCTTGTAATCCCAGTACTTGGGAGGCTGAGACAGGAGGATCCGGGTTCTCAGCCAGCCTCAATTACTTAGTGAGGTGCTCCGAAACTTAGTGAGACCCTGTTTCAAAATAAAGAATAAAAAACAGGAGCCGGGCGTGGTGGCGCATGCTTGTAATCCCAGCATTTGGGAGGCTGAGACTGGAGGATCCGGGTTCGAGGCCAGCCTCAGCTGCTTATTGAGGCCCTCCGCAACTTAGTGAGATCCTGTTTCAAAATAAAGAATACAAAATAGGGCTGGGGGTGTAGCTTGGAGGTAGAATGCCCCTAGGTTCCATCCCCATTACCACAAAAAAAAAGAATAAAAAACAGGACTGGGGGTGTAGCTCGGAGGCAGATGCCCCTGAGTTCAATCCCCAGTACCACACACACACACACACAAAAGGGGGAGGGGGGCTAGAATGTAGCTCAGTGGTAGAATGCCCCTGGGTTTAATCCCCAACACCAAAAATAAATAAATAAAAAGGGCTGGGGCCTGGGGCTGTAACTCCCTGTTAGAGCACTTGCTTAACATGTACAAGGCTCTGAGTTCAATTCCTAGTACTAAGAAAAAAGGAGGGGGCAGAGTTTATTTCTCATTTGTTAGGTAGGTGCTAGGAATTTATAGTGGTTGGTAAACAAGGCAGATCTGGGCTCACATGTAGCTCATAGTCCCATCAGGGAGAGAGACATTTTGAGCTGCTTTGGGGGCCATCCTGAGCTCTGTAGGATGTTGAACAGCATACTTGGCCTCTGCCCACCAGGTGCGAGGAGGACCCCCCACCCCCAAGCTATGAGGAATGGCTCTGGATGTTTCCCTTGTGCTCTGAGGGAGCAGTGGCATGGACCTAGAAAGATATAAATAGGGTGATGGGAGAAGGCAAGTGCAATGGGGAGGGGCCTGGTGGCATTTGGTGGTCAGGAATCTGTGGGGAGAGGAGGGTGGTGGCTATGAGGAGGAGTGGCTGTGAGATGGGCCACAGGCCCAAGGACACACACCAGGCATAGAGAACAGCTAGTGCAGAGGCCCAAGGTGCTGGCCTGTGGGGAGGTAGTGAGCAGCCCAGCATGGCCAGAGTGAAGAGGTCAGCAGGCCAGTGGAGGGCCTTGTATCTTGTAGCCTGTTAAAGCATCACAGGCTGCCCCTCTGTTCCTGCTTTGCCACTGTCCTTTCTCACTGCCACAGGACCTTGCTCCAGTCCCCTACAAATAGGCACATCTTGCCCAAGCTGAATGGGAGAGTTTCCTGGACTGAGAATCCTGCGTTTGGCCCAAACTGAGGGGCCTGAGGTTGATACCATTTCCAGAGCAGTTGGCTGAGGCAGGGTTTCTTGGCCTGGCTGACATTTGGGTCAGGTCATTTAGTGGTGGGGGTCTCCTGTGCACAGTGAGATGTTGAGCAGTGTTCCTGGCCCCTGCCCATTAGATGCTGCCAGCACCCACGCCTGAGTTTAGATGACCAGAGATGTCTCTAGGCACAGCTGGGGTGTGTGTGTTTGGGGGAGAGGCAATATCACACTGCCAACTGCTCTGAGCCAGCTGGCACCCCAGAATTCTATGGGCCTGAGGTGACCCCTTCAGGGGTCTCATCTCCATAGGCTTGGGACTGGCAGGGGGAGCCCTGCACCCACCTTCTCTGGGGCTGCCTCATTCTACCCCCATCACTACTACCTCTGAATTCTACATCCAGGGTGATCTTAAAAGTTGGCCCCCTGTGGGTAAGAGGGCCAAACCTGGGCCAGCTTTTAAATTTCAGCTGCTGGTCCACAGGGCGAGGTCAAGGATAGGTGGCCCAGGGGTCCCTTAGAGGGAGAAGCTTAGAACAGTGGCTGTTTACATAAGCCGGGTGTGGTGGTGCACGCTTGTAACCTCAGTACTTGGGAGGCTGAGACTGGAGGATCCAGGTTCACAGCCAGCCTCAGCTACTTAAGTGAGACCCTGTTTCAAAATAAAGAATACCGAAAAAAAAAATAAAATAAATAAAAATAAAAAATAGGACTGGGGATGTAGCTTGGAGGTAGAATGCCCCTGAGAGTTCAATCCCCAGTACTGCCAAAAAAAAAAAAAAAAAAAAAAAAGAACAGTGGCTGTTTACAAGCAGGTCCAGGTTAGCCGGGCGTGGTGGCGCACGCTTATAATCCCAGCATTCGGGAGGCTGAGACCGGAGGATCCGGGTTCTCGGCCAGCCTCAGCTACCTAGTGAGGCACTTCGCAACTTAGTGAGACTCGGTTTCAAAAATAAAGAGTAAAAAATAGGGCTGGGGGAGTAGCTCAGAGGTAGAATGCCCCTGAGTTCAATCCCCATCACCGCAAAAAAAAACCAAGCAGGTCCAGGTGTGTCTGCATGTTGTAGCAATTGGTACCACAACCATAGCGTAGCTAGCCAAACCAGCCCTCAGCTCAGAGGTTCGGTTTGGGATGTTGACCTCAGCCTCCCTGGTCCCCAGACTGCTCCTCCAGGCAGGCTATGACACAGAGCTCCGGGATGGAGATGGCTGGACCCCTTTGCACGCAGCAGCCCACTGGGGTGTGGAGGATGCCTGCCGCCTGCTGGCCGAGCACGGCGGGGGCATGGATTCGCTGACCCATGCGGTAAGGGTGGGCACCTGGGTGCAGAGTGGGGAGGAGATCTCTCTGCCTCCTTCCTCATCTGCCTTTCTCCTCCCTGACCCAGGGGCAGCGTCCCTGTGACCTGGCTGATGAGGAAGTGCTGAGCCTGTTGGAGGAACTGGCCCAGAAACAGGAAGATGTGAGTCTCAGGGCCAGGCTCCCTCTTTCCCCAGCAACTCTGTGGAAGAGGAAGGGGCTGGGGAGGGGAGTATGTCCTTGTCTCCTGATGCCTTCTGCTCCAGAGACCTGTTCTATCCTCTCCCCCCCCCCTCCCGCCCAGTGACCCAGGAGAGCTGTGGAGAATAAGACACAGCTGGTCAGCTGAAGGAAGTGGGGCCTAGGGCACAGAAATCTCTGCCTTCCTGGTGGGGGCAGAGCAGAGGGATGCAGTGGGGTTATCTGCCTGGTCATCCCCAGCTCCTTGCCGGGAAAGTGGAAGGGTTATGGGTGTGGCCTCCAGTCATTTGGCCTGGGTTGTAGTCCTAGTGCTTGGTGAAGTGGCCTAGGTGTCACAAAGCCTTTTGGCTTTGGAGAACACTTTCTGGAAGACACTCCAGGTTTGCTAGAAGGTGCAGGCGCAAATGGCATTCTTGGCTGGGTGCCACTTGCAAAAGCCCAGAGATGTGGAAATAAACCATAGCTGGGGAAGCTGCATCCCCTGCTGCTGAGCTAGGGCCCAGCCTAGGGTGAGTGTTAAGGGGGGCCAGTGGCCACCTGTGTAGGCCTGGGCAGCCAAGGGTTGGCCAGGGTCCCCAGTGTTCTGAGGGCTAGAGAGGTCTGGCAGGGATAAGACTGAGCATAAGGTGACAGTACCTGTCTGTGGCAACAGTGGGTGGTTGGACATGGACACCTCCTCTTCTAGGTGTCCAAGTGTAGGAGAACAAATGAGTCCCCAATTCCTCTGCTGCTCAGGAAGCAGCTTCCTGCAGTGGGAGTTAACTTGTGTAAGCTCAAGCAGCATAGCCTCCCAAGGCGGCCTGCATGTTGGGAGGCAGAGCATGGGCAGCCAGGGCCCCAGAAGGGATTGTGCTCTCCTCCCCCAATCCGCTTCCCTCCTTGCAGCTTCGGAACCAAAAGGAGGCCTCCCATAGCAGAGGCCAGGAGCCGCAGGTGCCCTCCAGCAGCAAACACAGAAGGTAGGAAGGGCCTGAGCTGGGTGGGCTGGAGGCTCCCCAGGGCTCAGACCACAACACCCTTTCCTGCCCATAGGAGCTCTGTGTGTCGTCTGAGCAGCCGTGAGAAGATCTCCCTGCAGGATCTGTCAAAGGAGCGCAGGCCCGGTGGGGCAGGAGGGCCCCCCATCAGGGATGAGGATGAGGGAGAAGAAGGCCCCATAGGTGGGGACTAGAGTTTAGATTTCTGGGTCTGAGGGAGAAGGGGCTGAGATTTCCCATTCTCAGAGGCAGCTGATTCTCTGTTAAATGCCCTACCCCATGTTCCTATATCTAGAGCTACCCCCTGCAGAATCCAGAACCCTCAATGGAGTGTCTTCCCCGCCGCCCCCCAGCCCTAAGAGCCCTGTGGTGAGTTTGGAAGCCCTGAGCAGTCCTGTGGGACTCCTGTGTTGGGGAGACGGGACACCACAAAGTTTGCCCACCTCTTGCCAGGGTGGGTGGGGTGAACACCATACATAGATAACCCTGACAGTTGATGGCCTTTTTCTGGCAAGAGCTGATAGAAGTTATAGTTTGCTGTTGTCCTCTGGGTTAGCACTTCAAGTCTCTCTGAGAAAGATCTTTTTTCTGTAACTGGGACCTTCCTCTTCCAGCTGCCCGAAGAGGCCCCCTTCTCCAGGCGTTTTGGCCTCCAGAAGACAGGGAGCTCCAGTGCCCTGGGTCCCCCAGAAAGGCGGGGGGCTGAGGGAGCCCTTGGTGCTGGGCTGCAGCGCTCAGCCTCCTCCTCCCTGTTGGAAAGGACCTCCACTCAGGTGGGTGAGGTGAGGTGGGCAGAGTCCAGGCCCTGCCTTGCTGAGGATAATACCTTCCCCTGCTCTTCTCCTCTCTCCACAGACCAAGGAGCCCCGTCTTGCCAGAATCACCCCTACCCCCTCACGGAAGGTGCCTGAGCCCTCTGCTCTGTGAGTATCAGCAGCCCTATGGGAGGTATCACCCTCTCCCTGAGGCCCACACTGGCCACCTAGCTTCCATCTCCAGAGTTTAGACATGAACACCCGCCTGCCCCTTGTCCTTGCTCTGTTCCTTTTCTCTGAAGTACTGTATCTTTCTGATGCAACATGCTTATCTCTTTATGACTGTTATTTATTTTGTGTCTTTTCTGTTCAGAGTTGACTCTGTTGCTGTAGAAATAACTTGTTTCTTTTGTCCTCTGCTGCATCTTTAGTCTCTGACACAAATTCAAATTTAAATAGTATTTGTTAAATGAATTCATACAGGTCTGAGATTGCCAAGTCTCCTCCTCCCTTGGATAGCTCTACTCCCTCCAGGAGGGAGCCTGTATCCCCAGTGAAGCCAAATGTCTCCACAGCCTGCACTGTGCCCCCAGTGGATTCACGGGACCGTCGGAGGTAAAGAGGCCTGAGTAGGGTGTGGTGGTACATGCCTATAATCTCAGTACTTAGGAGGCTGAGACAGGAGGCTCACCAGTTCAAGGTCAGCCTCAGCAACTTAGTGACAACCTGTTTCAAAATAAAAAATAAATTAGGAGCTGGGTGTGGTGGTGTACACCTGTAATCCCTGTACTTGGGAGGTTGAGACAGGAGGATCACAGGTTTGAGGACAGCCTCAGCAAGTAGTGATACTGTCATCAACCTAGCAAGATGCCGTTTCCAAACAAGAAAATCGGGCTGAGGGTGTAGCTCGAAGGTAGAATGCCTCGGCTCCATCCCCAGTAACACACACACACACACACACACACACACACACACACACACACAAATAAATAAATAAATAAATAAATAAAATATAAATAAATAAATGAGGACTAGGGGCTCTAGTTCAAAAGTAGAATGCCAGGCCAGGTGTGGTGGCGCATGCTTGTAATCCCAGTACTTAGGAGGCTGAGACAGGAGGATTGCAGGTTTGAAGCCAGCTGGACAATTTAGAAAGACCTTCCACAACTTAGTGAGACCCTGTTTCTAAAGAAATAACATCGGAGCCGGGCATGGTGGTGCATGCTTGTAATCCCAGTACTTGGGAGGCTGAGACAGGAGGATCACAGGTTTGTGGCCAGCCTCAACTGCCTAGTGAGGCCCTCTGCAACTTAGTGAGACCCTGTTTTTGTGTGTGTGTATGTGGTACTGGGGATTGAACTCAGGGGCATTCTACCTCTGAGCTATACCCCCAGCCCTGTTTTTTATTCTTTATTTTGAAACAGGGTCCCACTAAGTTGCAGAGGGCCTCACTAGGTAGCTGAGGCTGGCCTCAAACCCGCATCTTCTGGTCTCAGCCTCCCAAATGCTGGATTACAAGCGTGCGTCACCATGCCCAGCTAGTGAGACCGTTTTAAAATAAAGAATAAAAATAAGCTGGGCGTGGTGGCACAGGTTTGTAATCCCAGTACTTTGGAGGCTGAGACTAAAGGATCGCAGGTTCAAGGACAGCCTCAGCAATTTAGTGAGGCTCTCAGCAACCTAGTGAGACCCTGTTTCTGAATAAGAAATAAAATCCGTCTGGGGCCGGGCGTGGTGGCGCACGCTTGTAATCCCAGCATTCAGGAGACTGAGACCGGAGGATCTGGGTTCGCGGCCAGCCTCAGTTACCTAGTGAGGCACTCTGCAACTTAGTGAGACTTGGTTTTAAAATAAAAGAATAAAAAATAGGGCTGGAGGTATAGCTCAGAGGTAGAATGTCCCTGAGTTCAATCCCCAGTACCGCAAAAAAAAAAAAAAAAAAAAAAAG
>PVLC010014784.1:0-15000 GCA_004027655.1 Graphiurus murinus
TAATTCCTCAGGGACCGCCTGGCCTCCTTTCCAGACTGAAGGCTTGGGTCGCTACTGAAAAGCAGCCAGTAGCCACGTGCACGCAGGGACCCCCTCCCTCGGCCTCCATGAAGTGTCTGCGGGGCCCATGAAGCCATAAAACACAGCCACTTATGGACAGAGCATTATCACTGTCTTGCAATTTTACTGCTGTAGTCTGATTGAGTGAAAATACTCTAATCTCCTCGCCATGTTTCTTTTCTGATAAAACTAGAAAAGTGTGGGATGCCCAAGAGGAATTTAAACAGTCTCAGACACAACAAAATTCAAGACAAAACACATTTGACGTTAGAGTGGAATCCATTTAGGTTGGTTTTCTCATCCCTACTTGGACATCCACATCAAAAGGAAAAAAAAGCAAAACAAAATCTCGATGAATGTCTGGCATTTATTCCTACTCGCCTACTACCGTGAAATAACTTACTGATTTTAAAGGCACCTCTGTAGGTGTGATATTTTTTTAACTTATGGATTTTGCAACCAACGCACTTTCAAACACTAATTATGTGTTTGCATTTCAAGACATGTAAATAAAATACATTTATAAAAAAGAAAGTCAGAACTGCCTATACCTTCAAATGTATATTTAGGAAATAACAAGTGCAGCAGAAATTTGAGTGTTCTTCACAAAAAGCGTTGCAACTCCAGAAGCTCCTGATCATACACAAAGATAATTTGTGACCTTTAGGAAAGAATTATTGTAAAGAACGGAGCAAGGAGCTCCATTGTTAGAAATCATAATTGATGAATGGAAAAATGAATCCCCCACTCTATCACTGGTTTTGAATCCTGTATGATATTGGCACAAAATCATATAAGAACATAGTATAGAGGCCAATTTTGATTAAATATAATCTTTAAGCAAAACTCATGAAAAAGAATACTTTCAATCGCTCACCTTTTAAGTACTTTTTAAGTTTACAATTTAGCATTTTAGTACTGAAATACTAGCATTATTGCCTTGGGGTTGAAAAAATGATTTATAGAAAATAGAAGCATTCATTTTAAATTTTTTTTTATCTTTTAATGCTATTTTGCTATACAAAGTTGAACATGCTTGACTGAAACTATATTTTTAAGTTTTTTAAAAAAGTATTTTGGTGTTTGATAACTTAGCAAGGTAGAAATAATCATAGCTGAGAACATTATCATTGTTTATAAAAATATAATATTCACAATGACAATATGTAAAATGTATAACATTCTCTAGTGATTTAAGTCAATCATCCATGAGTATTTATTGTGCCTCTTTGATGTTGTGTATTCTCTCTTGGCACTAGCTATACAGCAGTGAAGAGGAAACAAAAACTCTTCCCTGGTGGAGTTTATAAACAAGGAAAGGGAAAGACAATGAATTGTGTGTGTGTGTGTGTGTGTGTGTGTGTGTGTGTGTGTGTGTACCAAAGATTTATACTGTAGACTGATCAGGACTAAAGAAAGAATAAAATAGTAAAAAGGGACTTGAACTGTTAGGATTGCAAGTTACAGTATCAGATTGGGTAGCTCTGCTGGGAAGACAACTGGAATAAATCTACAGGAAATGAGGACCTACCATGTTCACATCTGTGGTTTTCATGAGAGAAGGGGCCGGGGGGAGTTCTTACATATGATGTTTGTCCAAGAGTTCAGTGTGTCTTGGTACCCAAGGAGCAGAATAGAAAGGAGAAGAGGTCCCAGGCAATGTGGGGTTCAGGGCCATGCAATTTTTTATTTTACTCCCGGAAGATGAAAAGCAGTAGATATTTGAGTGACAAGTGACATTTTAACTGAATACTCTTTAGCTGTATTTTTGACAAGAGACTTCAAGGGGCAATGGTAGAAGCAAGGGTCTCAGACTGAAGGCTGTGGAGGTATTACAGCAATTTCAAGGGACACTGTGGTGAGTTGGGAAGGTAAAAAGTGCTTGCATTTCTATATGATGAAACTCCCAGGACTTACTGACAAACTAGTATAAGAGACTGGGAGCAAAAAAATTGAGAACTCACTGATGCCATCAAATTTAAGGACCTTCACTACTTTAAGAAGTTTGATTCAGGCATGGTGATGTACGCTTGTAATCCCAGTACTTGGGAGGCTGAGACAAGAGGATTAAAGGTTTGTGGCCAGCCTCAGCTACTTAGTCAGGCCCTCTGCAACTTAGTGAGATCTTGTTTCAAAATAAATAATTAAAAATAGGGCTGGGGTGGTAGCTCAGAGGTAGAATGCTCCTGGGTTCCATCTTTAGTATTGCAAGAAAATAAGAAGGGAGGAGGAAGGAAGGAAGGAAGGAAGGAAGGAAGGAAGGAAGGAAGGAAGGAAGGAAGGAAGGAAGGAAGGGAGGGAGGGAGGGAGGGAGGAAGGAAGGAGAGAGAGAGAAAGAAAGAAAAGAAAGAAAAAGAAAGAAAGAAAGAAAGATTGGATGCATGTGACAAAAAACAGAAGAAACTCAGCAGGGGCAGATTTAAGAAGCATACAGTCAGTTTGGGACATTAATCTGGAGTTTATGAGAAAGATATGAGTTGGAAATATCAACTGGAGAATGGTCAGCATAGAGCCGGAGTATCCATGTATGGGGACTGCATTAGTCAAGTATGTAGTGAAGACATAGCACAGGAGATTTTCAAGCACTGAGCACTGGGGTGAAGCAACATTACAAAGACAAGGAGAGCCACAGAGAAGAACAAAATTATGTCATTTTCAGGAAAGTGGATGGAACTAGAGAATAGTGCGTTAAGTGAGATTAGTCAGTCTCGGAAAATAAAAGATTGTATGTTTTCTCTCATATGTAGAAGTTAGAAAATAGGAAACAAAGAGGACTTTAAACGATGGAGAGATTCCTATAGAGTAGTGGGAAGGGATGGGGGAGGGAGTTAGGAAGGATTGAGGAAGGAAAAGTTCAGCTAATACTATGGCAGTATGTGAGTTTATTGCTACCAATATCATTGACCCCTCCAAGGAGGGAGAAAAGGGAGTCATGGAGGAACGTGGAGGGAAATACACCAGGAGATGGTTACATATATCTTTTTATGACATTGAACCTCATTAAGATGTATAATTGCAATGCACTAATAAGATATTTTTTAAAGAGAAGATAAGGAGACACAAGGAAAATAGACAAGAAATAAGAAAAAATGAAAAAAAAAAAAACACACACAGGTAAATATGATATCCTGGAAGCTCTCTTAAGAAAATGTCAAAAAAGAAGAGATTTGTGTCAAATGTCTCCCACAGGTCCTGTAGGGTTCACATCCAGAAGGGATCATAAGATGATGCTGTTCTTGGTGGTTCCCCACCAGTATAGTTCCAGTGAACTGGGGCAGCAGCTGGATGAGTGGACATCTGTTGAGGAATGGAAGGGAAGACATGCACACAGACAAACTTTCCTGGCAGTTTTCTCGAAAACAAACAGAGCAAGAATGGAATTTTTCTGGTGAGGGAAATAATAGCAGGAGAGGCTGCCAGTGAGGGGGACACACTAGAGAGAGGATAAAAAAGTGCTGACATGGGTGAGTGAGGAGAGAAATGCTAAGGCACTAAGTTGCACTGGGGGTGATGGGTGGGAGCGAGGAGCAGGAGCTATCTAGCTATCTAGAACCTTAATGGAGGGCCACACCACGCCCTTCCTCAAGGCATTTTCTATACTATGCATCAAAGTCTGGCCATCTAAAATTCCTCCCTACTCCAACTGTCCCAGGCATACTTTTTTCCTTCCACTATCCTATTTCTTCATTTGGAATCCATCATGTAAGTCAGACTGCAGCAAAATTGACCACCCAATGAATAATGGCTCAAGCATAATCACTATATGTCACTCTCACATTTTTTTTTCAATATGCTTTTATTGATGCATTGTAAGCATAGATCATTTGGGGCTAGTATTACAGAAACATGTATGTACATAGCACCAGGAGTATTTTCTTCCGGATCCTGCCCCATCTCTTCCCCTTCCCATTCATAGTACTAAAATTGGTATTGATAGCCTCATGAATGTACAAAGGATTGTTTCAATTGCTTCCTTCATCAAGTCTACCCGTTTCCCCTCCTCACCATCCTCCCCAACTCCTCTTCCACGATGCTGATGTTATCTCTCCTCACCTATTTGATCTCTCTCACACAAAACTGTATGTTCCTGATGATTGGGTACTCTTCTTTTCATGGAGATCGAAGATTAGAGATTCCTTTTATTTGAAGTTCACCTTTTTCTAAGGCCTTGTCTTGGAAACAGGAGAGAGGCGGGAAGACAGAGCTGTGTAGAAGCAGTGCAGAGCAGTGACCACGCAGAACTTCTGTTTGCCTTGCATTGGTGGAATTGGGTTATTGGAAAGGGGCCACATGCCGAGCATATTTGAAATAAAAGACCAGATATCAGTGGGTACTTGCTCACCACCAACTGACACATTATCAGCTTACATACTTATTCATTTTCTCTCTGCTACTATTACAAGGTAAGGTTCATTAAGGAATTTTGTTTATTGTTATATTTCTAATGCTTTGGCAAATGTCAAGCATGTACTAGATACTCAATAAGTATTTTGTGAAAGAACAAATTTGAAGTGCATACATTTATTTAGCTTAAAATAATTTCCCCTGAGCCAGAGGAGAAAGCTATCTCAGCTTCTAAGGTAACATATCCATCTGCCAGGACTACTTGATTTTGCTTAATAAGCTTCAAACTCAGAAGGTGTTTCCCACTATTTCTTACAACACAAGACAAAAATAGATTTGAAAAAAAACTATATATTTTTACTGTTCTAATAGAAAAATAGATTTTAATCAACTTCATTTGTTATGGTTCCACATACTTGAAGTTTTCTTTTTATGTCTTCTGATATTTCTTACAAGGTAAATATTACTAAATTCATATACACACCATGTATATATGAATCTAGTAATATATACATGTAATAGCTAATCAGAGAGTTAAGTTTAATGCTTGCTATCCAGAAGAAAATAACCAAGTTTTTAATTATTGTTATAGTTAGATATAAAATGTCCCCTAAAGAGATTATTTATCAACATTCAGGGTTGGTATATGTGAGTCATGAGGGTCGTAATCTCAACAGTGAATATATCTTTTTTAATGGATTTGTCTCGGTGGTGGTTCATGCTGGTAGGGTATGGATGGAGATGGTAGGTCCCTGGGGCTGCACTGCTGGGGATGATATATGATTTCTTCTCCATATATAATCTCTCTTTCATCCATCTTCCAGGATGTGAGTGCAAAGCCTTGTGCTCTCCCTCTCTATGCTTCCTGTCTCTGCCATGTCCTAAGGTCCCCAATCCCCATTCTCACATGGAATGAACCCCAAGATCTCCAAGGAAGACTGTGAGCAAATAAATTCTCCTTCTCTAAGTTGTATGGTCAGATCTTTTAGATTATAGCTATGAAAATGATGACTAATACAGAGGAGTGGGGTCACGGTTCTAAGTAGGACCACTTGGATTATGAGTTTTTGGAAGCCAGATCAAAATCTTTGCCATTATACATAGGATATATGTATGTAATGTGATTTTGATTTTGATCTTAGTATTCCTTTATAGGGCTCACAAGAGTTCATCTTGAGTCTCAGAGGAGACTTTGAACTTTGAGATCTTTGAGTAATGCTGGAATCATTAGGACTTTGGGAACTCTTATAGTGGACTAACTGTATTGTGCAGTCTTGGCTGGGCATGAGCTCTTCAGGGCTCACAGGCAAAATGCTATAGTGAGATATAAAATGTCTCCTAAAGAGCTCATTTATTACTATTCAGGGTTGATACAGTTGAGTCATGAGGGTTATAATCTCAGCAGTGAATTTACCTGAGTGCTAGCCCAGGCCAGTAGAGTGTGGCTGTATAAGGTGAGTCCCTGGGCTCCAGCCTTAGAGATTATACATGGTTTCTCCTCCCCTTGCTGGCCTTCTTGCCTCCAGCCTCCATGATGTAAGGAGCAAGGCCTTGTGCTTTCTCTCTGCTTCTTACCGCCATGCCCTGAGATATACAGTCTCTGGCCCTATATGGACTAAACCCAGAACTTCTAAGGAAACTGTGAACAAATAAATTTTTCTTCCTCTAAGTTATGTAGTCAATCTTTTAGATTACAGTTGTGAAAATGCTGACTAAAACAATGATACTTTTAACTCCTTAACTTGGTGTAGTTTAGTTGACTGTTACCTAGTACTACCAAGATGAAAAGAACAAAGCAAGAATAATAGCAATAAAATTCACAGCTAGATATTAAAATTCAGGACCCACATAAAACACACCTAATTCAAAGAACAATTTGCTTGCTTATATAGATATTTAGGTAGGTAAACCATATCTAAATTTATATATTTTGCATCACAATACAAAGTTTGGGAAATTTATATAGATCTGTTCAGTGTGTAATAAATGGTATTTTACTAATTCAACTGGCCTCTAGATGCACCATTATTTGCTTATTCTGATTTTTTTGAGTTTGGACCATAAGTGATTGAGAACTAATTATAATGATCTGCTTTGGAACAATTTTGTTGAGTGACACCCAGAAACCCCAGCTGGTACACAACAGGAGTGGACTATCCGTAAGGTCATTGGATTTGCATAGACATACCAGCTGCACTCTGGAGCCCACTCTGGCTGCCCATTCATGTCTAAGCACAATTCATGGTGCTGACATTTTGATTTATAGTGGTGTCAAAATCCTGAGCGCTGCTCTAGTAAGCACCCACACACATGAATATCTGCCGTGCTATTTTTTAACTTCAGTTACTTTCAGACTGGTTTCTTTAGGTAAAGGCCTACTCTACTCCAGTTATCTCCAATGCCCAAGTGTGTTCATAGTTCAATTCTAGAATTTTGTCAATGAATCAACTGGACTTCTAGCTTGGCTCAGAGCAGAACCTAAATTCTGTGTGTCTAATTCAGCAAGTCAATCTTGTGAGTATGAAATGGGGTTTCCAGTAGCAGGAAGCAGGAATATCTCCTCTCAGAAGGAACACCTCTGAATACCATTAGCATAATGTTCTCAAGAAAATGCCCAAGGGTTTGAACTATAAATTACCAAAGTGGTTTTTTTTTCTTTTTTTTTTTTTTTTAAAGAAAACCCATCTATGTACTACACTGCTTGTTTTCTACATAACTAACGTGATATCTCAAGCTCTTTGCTCTCACTCTGTCTGCACAGTTTTCATTACAACTTCTTTGGTTTGTGAAGATATTAATTTAGGTCAAATTTGGAAACAAAAAGAGTTGATAAGAATGTGCATTAGTTTCCACAATTCTATACCCATTGTTAATATTTAATTTCCCTTAACTTTATTGAATTTTAATTGAGGGTTTATAAATCAACAGAAGATGTGTAGACTACTCAGTCCCTGTTCTCTATTTTAACTCTGATTAAAAAGCACCCATGGGGTATGGAACACCACTACAAGGTACTCTTATGGATAACTTATTGTAGAAAGAATTGAAGTTTAGAGAGGTTAGATACTTTAATGATGAATTCCTTTTCAACACAAATATGGAGGAATCAAGACACGAGCCCAGGATTCTGGAGGCCAGACTTTCTACCTTTATATTGGATTTCTTGTATTTAAAACATCTTTTATTATTCTGTTCATTGATAATACCATCCTCTTTCACTGGAATGCAATCTCTATTCCATTTTCATCTTTTTGCTTCTCCACTTATGGGTCAAAATACAATTAAAATAAGTTTGTGGTCAGGCATAGTGGCGCAAACCTGTAATCCCAGTGCTTGGGAAACTCAGACAGGAGGATCTCAGGTTCAAGGCCAGTCTCAGCAACTTAGAAAGACTTTTTTTCAAAATAAAGAATAAAAAGGGATGGATGTGTAGCTCAGGGGTAGAATGCCCTTGAGTGTAATCTACAGTACCACTAATAAAATAAAATAAGATAAAAGAAAAGAAATAAGTACATGGCAGGTGTTGGCTAATTTTTACGAAATCATGAAAAATGTTTTCACTATTTTTTCATAAACATATAGAATATCTATGCTCTCTCTTCTTTTATTCACTGCTAACTATATTACCCAGACTCCTAATATCTCTTTAGAAACATGTGATTATTATCACCAGTGAAATGAGAAAGGAACATAGATGCCACTTCCAGGCCTCATCCCTAGAAATTTTCTCCCTAGGTTTCTCCTACACTCTCCTAGAAGCACAAAATCCAGTGAGGAGCTCCAAGACTTTAGAAAATGACAGAACAAATCAATACCTTCAATTCATTATTCCCTAACATAGGATATCTACTCTGGGTTTTATTTAATTAATTTATTCATGTATTTATTTATTTGGATTTGTATCTCCCTTTTCTCTTCACTTAAGTTAAATTTTTAACTGGGCATGGCGGTGCCCACCTATAATCCCAGCACTTGGAAGCCAGAGACAGGAGGATTGTAGTTTTGAAGACAGCCTCAGCAAGGCAGAGAGCCTTTCAGCAACATGACAAGATCTTGTTTCAAAACAAAACTTTTAAAAGGGCTGGGGTTGTAGTTGGAAGGTAGAATGTCTCTGGGTTCAATTCTCATCTATAAAAAATTTAAAAATTAAATAAATAAATAATGTGTGCATAAATGTTGTACCTATTAATGGAGTAACATGTGATGTTTTAATACCTGATGTATCACTTTTACTGGTTTAAGTCCCTGAAATTTATTTCAGCAGTTGATGTTATATACCCCACCTAATGCACGATTAAAACTTGTTAATGTACTTTCAAAGGTAGCACCATGTTTTAATACACAACAGTCATATAACAAAGACTTTATTAGTCACTGATTATTAGTCATTGTTATTGGATGGATTCTAAGGAAATCTGCACACAGACACACACAGCGGGGAAACCGCATGAAGACACAGAGAGAAGATGACCATCACCAACCTGTGGAGTAGACTGAAGAACAACCAAGCTTGGCAAAACGTGGATGTCAGACTTCAGCTTCCCACATCATGAGAAAGAAAGTATCTGTTGTTTAAAACACCCAGTCAGTGGTGCTTTGTTATGAGAGCCCAAGCAAGGCCCATAGTTGTTCTCCGATAAATAAATGAAGATTTGAGAGGAAGAGGAACTTTGTAATAGACCCAATGGTCGTAAGTAATAAGTATTAGGAGTCCAATTCAGTTTTTTAGATGCCACATGTAAACTCTTTCTATTTTCTCTGACCTTTACCATGAAGACTGTAGCTAGATAATTTCATTTGATTCCTGCAACACTTATTTGAACTGTCAATTCGCAGTGCTTGTACTGTCAAAGTTATTTAGCTTCGTATTATTTCCTCACTATATTTTAAGCTCCAAGAAGGCAAAGAAGACATCTCTAAATATTTGTATTTCTTATATCTTTTGGAATATACTTTGAAGTTGCAAAAGGTTCCTTGAAGATTATACTTTCAAATATAATAATGTGGGGGAGGAGATGTTTTGTTCATATTGAGGAAATTTAAAATCAATGTTATGTACTCCTCATGTCTCCGTAAATGGAAGTTTAGATTGAGTCTACGTTGTGCTTTGTAACTGACATTTAACCTTATAAAAGTACTTATATCTTGTTTTATAACAAAAGAATTGACAATAATGTAGACATTAGCCTGGTTTCATATGCAAACAAAAACTTCATACTTACCTTTTTGCTTTGACTACTTGCCTTTATTTGTTTATATAACTTATTTTCTCAATAATACCCCACTATAAAGGTCTGAGGCATAGTTCCTTAAAATCATGAATTACATGGTAACTACCTAGTTGCTGTTTTACCAATGCCACTGGTGGTATACTCTCCTTTAAAATGCTCAGGGATGGAATAGCGAATATCGGGATATAAAACAGTATTGCACCAAAGCAAATGAATAGGAAAGTATAATAGATCTGTCAAGCCTAACGTTCCTGTTTGACACTTTTGAAACAATATTAGCTTGCAAGATATAAAAAAAATTAGACAAAAATATATGCATGCTGAAATAAATTAGATTTCAAAAGCATCATTTTTAATAAAGCCTTTGTAACTGCCTCAGTCTGGAAATAGTCTGCAATCTGGTTGATAAATATGCGGCAAATGACAAATTAATATGTGTTGGCCGTCATCAACGTCGGAGACAAATGTTATTCTAATGTTTTGGACTCTGCTCAGTTGTGTCTGTCTGGGGAAGCCCGTGCAAGCGGCAGAGAGTCAGCACTTCAGAGGGACGGAGCTGCCCTCTATGTGAGAAGAGAGTGAGCTGCAGCGCTCCAGAGGAGTGAAGGCTTTTTACCTGGTAAATCCTCTAGAATGCTGATGTGCTACCAAATAGGAAGACTGAAATACACCCGGTACCAAAATCCCCAGGGATCTTGCAACCGCTTTCCCAATGGTTTTACCTATCCCCAGAAATTAAAGATTTAACTCCATTTTCATCTTTTTAAATTTGGCATCTATCATATTTTAAAGATGTAATCAAAGCATATTTTTTAAGAAAATACAGAATAATTTTGATATCTAAATTATTTCAAACACTCCAGGTATTTTAGGTTATGTAATCACACATTAATAAACCAAACATTTTCCTTACATGCTTCTATAAAACAACAGATATGTTTTATGAGTGTCTTATGATCTACCTTAAGGGGAAAGAAAGCAGGTCAGTCATGACAGATTAAGTAAGTTCAAGAATCTATAAATGTAGACAGGTCTCAAGTAGCTAATATTGACTAATACTCTTCATGGTTTTTGCTGTTTATATTTTTATTCTCTCTCATATTTAATTGCCAAGAAGTATTTACTAGACCTTCATGTAGAAGATGATGCATTTGTTAATGACTACAGGATTATAAATAACTGCATTTTAGTCCCAAATTCATACCTAAATTGTTGTATTATCTCTGACCAAAATGGGAAAATTAACAGCATTAACTAAGACTCCTTCCAAAGCATAAATAAAACCTACATAGGTTATTGTGAATTGAGCCGCTATAAACATAGATACACATGCATCGGTCTGATAGTTTGGTTTCCATTCTTTTGGGTATATACCCAGTAGTGGTATTGCTGGATCATATGGTAGGTTCACTCCCCCAAGATGTCCATTGACAGATGAATGGATTACAAAACTATGGGATATGTACACAATGGAATTTTACTCATCCATAAAGAAGAACAAAATCATGTTCTTTGCAGGGAAATGGATGCAACTGGAAAACATCATGCTAAGTGAGATTAGCCAGTCACAAAGAGTAAAGAAACATATGTTCTCCCTAATATGTGGATGCTAGGGAGAAGTTGGGGTAAAAGAGGGTCTCCAGATGAAAAGGAGAGATCCTCGGTAAGCAAAGAAGTTGATCTAATTGTAGTGGATGCATGGGGCAGAGGGATGCCCTAAGGTACATGATGTACTTACACAATCATATCAAGGTCACTCACTGAACTGAACCTGAGGGGGAGGGAGGGCGAGGGAGCGGGGTGGGAATCGGGGAAGGAGTCAAATGAGAATTGTGTGCAAATATGTTGTTAACAACTTGTATTTAACAAAGATGTATGCTATATTGCACAAATTACTACAATAAAAAATAAATTTAAAAAATAATAATAAAATAAAATAAAACCTACATAGGAGACATCACAGTGAAAGACGCATAGTAAATGATAGTATTATGTTCCCCAGTTGGCGCTATTGTGATGGTGTAAATTTCTGTCCCTGATTTGGAGGACATCCTAACACAGGGCTCTTTTCTGCCACAGTGAACTTGCTTGCCCTTTACCCCAGCATGTCAAATCAACAGTGGTCAGAATATCATGCCACAACTATTAAATTGTGTTTGACCCCCCACTACCACCATATTCAATTCCAGTTTCCACCTCATATAGAATCACTAATACATTTGACTCTAACTTGGCCTTCTCCCTTCCTACGTAAAAATTGCTCTGGGAGCTTGGGAGTTGAGTTTGTCTAGGGTTAGAGAAAGCCTAAAGCTAGTAATATTCTACAAGTACATTGCTGTTTGCAAATACTCTTACAACAAATATTAAAGAACTTCCTACATAACAAAGATTTCCAAATTCTTGCGAAGGGCACCTTTAGCATGAGCTGTAGTCAACCCAACTACCGTCCAGTGCATGAAATAATTTGACAAATTTGGGGGAATATGTAGATATTATATAATAATATGATCTATGGTTCATTCAAAATCAACTAATCGTTCCATTTTTATTAAGCAACTATATCACATTTTTTTTAAAAATAAAATAAGCTAGGCGTGGTGGTACACTCCTGTAATCCCAGTACTTGGGGGGCTGAGACAGGAGAATGGCAGGTTCAAGGGTAACCTCAGCAACTAATGAGACTCATCAACCTAGTGAGACCCTGTTTCAAAATAAAAATAAAAAAGTGCTGGGAGTGTATCTCAGAGGTAGAATGCTACTGGTTTCAATCCCCAGTACAACAAAATTTTAAAAAAAAGAAAAGTGAACTATGTACAAAAAAATTTATAGATAGAAGAGAAAATTATAATGTTTATAATTACCTTCAGTTTTATAGCTAAGTCATAAATTAAATCTAAGTGTTGAACTTTTTTAAACTCTGGGAAAATTCATAAGTACCAGTCACAAGCTCATAAGAATAGCAGAAGAATGAATACAGTTCATTATGACAAAGTAGCAAAAAAGAAATAACTACATACAGGAATTTTCTACCTAATTCTGCCATGAGACCTATCACAAATAATTGTATTTATTTATGATTCTAAAATGTTACTTGTAAATTTGAAGGTTGTCTTATTCTCCAAATGGACTCTCACCTCTCGAAAGCTAAGATTCTAATACTGTCTTAAAGAGGCTTATGTTTAACCAGCCCATCACATAGCTGTGGTGGTCTCAAGTAGAAGAAGTTGATCAGGAAAGTTCATTCATTCTGAGGTCAGTGAACAACTGGACCAACCTTCAAATTAGTGGGTTTTGCTCCAATACCATCTGCACAAGCACAAGCAAACCATATCTTCTTTCTTGCTAGATGCAAGATGAGCTCATAATGTCTCCCACTACCCTTCATGATGTTTAGTGGAGAAAGACACATTGCAAGCTTGGCTTACAGTAGGTTAATAATAGCATCTTTGTAAATAGGACTATAACTATAGTGTTTCTATGCTTAGAGGAGCCATAAATATCATGTTCATTTCAGTCTCTTTTTGTGTTCACCGAATAATTTAGATATTAGGGAGGATCCGAGCATTTTATAAAGTAAAAAATTGAGTGAGATCAAGATTTTTAACCATTCTAGTAGGACTTACCTGTTCTGCTCAAGGTGAAGGTTGAGAAGCAAAGGGGAAATGATCTACCATTTAGCAAGGGCCTTCATCTCTGTGCCAGACACGATGCTGTACTTGAGTGTGTTCCTCTTTCTATAAATGTGGACTCTGAAGCATGAGGAGATTGTGTCACATGTCTGAAGTCAAACAACTGGTGTACTGTGTAAAAGGGGCTTGAGCCTAGATAACTAAGTCGCTGAAGTTTGTGCCCTTCTACTGTGAAGTACTAGGTCAAAGTCATCAGCTTGGCATGCTCTAAACTATCCCAATAATTAAGATGTTTAATGCCAAGAATTCTCTGAAACTTTCCTTTGCAAATTCCCTACAAAGTTAGTCGTTCTACACACATGCGTGTATGTGTGCATGTGCACAAACACACACACACAGATATGTACACACTAAATAATATTATTCTCCTTACCATAGTAATATCACAGATGGTATCAAATCCACATTATTAATTTTTGATCGTCCTTTTGTGTGACTTAACATTAACTCATGCCATCCCTGTAAAATCTGTGGGAATAATATTTTATGCCATGGTGGCAAAGGGAACTAGGTAGCACTAGGTAGAACTAGAAAAGGACATACAGATGGAGAAAAAGATTTTCTAATTAAACAGGGCTTGGTCAAGGTATGCTAGTGCTTCATGACTGAAAATATATAAATATATGCCTCGATATGAATTTCATTTGATTTCATTAATGCACTGATTCCCTGAACTACAAATTCTTCAGGACATTCTAAACAAAACTATCATACAAGCTGATGCATGGCATTGCTATAAGATTCTTCTGAAACAGCCTTAGAGATGCGGAATGAATTTCGTGGTTACCATATACCTTCTTTACAAAATAATGAACGATAACATTTAAAAAGCAAACCAAAATAGACTTTATGTAGAAGGTAATGATTATGGTTTTATCAGATGTTAAGAAAGACTGAAAGGATAATAATGTGAGAAGCTAGTTGCTTGCTCACCTATGCTTCATTCCCATTCTACATGAAAAGATCATTTTTTTTTAAATAGAAGAAAGCTGTATTGAATTATTTAGGAAAATTCAGAGATAAAGCCAAGTAAATTTCTTCAAGATCTTAACAGAAGATAAACTAAAGCTTCAAGTGGAAATTCAAGTAGAACAAAGCCACACGTAATTGTCTTTGGCAATAATAACTTTAAAAAGTTATTAAAGTCCATTCAAAAAGAAAAAGGAAATACCAGAGGATTCTGCATCCAAAGAGAATACTCATCATCTCAGTAATTACTAAAATTGGAAAGTGTAGAACAAAACCAAAACAGCCTGTGTTTGTGGAAAGTAGGAGATTGCCTAAATTTCAGCTTGATGAGATGGCAGAACCATAAAAACAACTTAAACAATTATCTAAATTTAACAAATCAGAAAATAAGGAGAGAATTGAGGAAAGTTCCTCATGAGAGGGGAATCTGCTTAAAGCTCGGGAAAATTTTAATAGCATTTTAGCAAACACATTTAAAAAATGCTAGCAAAATACTTTTATATGAAAGAAATATACTAAATATAAATGTTCTTTAAAAGTTCATCATTTAGTTTACTTACAAAATTCATTCATCATTTAGTTTACTTACGAAATTCAATGGACATGGATATTTGATGGTATTTATATCCATTGAATAATTTACTCCTTGAACATGATTTTAAAATTCAATTTTATTATATAATAAAGTTAAATATTTTTGTGAGCCA
>PVLC010014784.1:20000-38347 GCA_004027655.1 Graphiurus murinus
ACATGCTGACCAAGTCCATGGCTTCAGGATATGAGGTTAAACAACCATTAGTCCTGTGTGGTGATAGTTTCTTGATGCAGTAAGAGGTGAAATTGAGCAAAATTAACTTTTAAATGAAAAATACAAGCCAAAGAGGGCAGACATGTGGGATCTTATGAAAGTAGAATCTGGTCAGTTACAATCACAGAAACAATCCCACACCTAGGACCAATTTTCTGGAGACTTGACTGATGCCCAAGTTCTTACACTTTTCCAAGGAGCAATCCACTTTCCAGTCTTGGGATAGTGATAACTCTAAAGGCTATCTTATGCACTGTCTTATCCCATACTGGGAATAACACTTCTTATGACCCTCCATGGTAACATTTGCTATTGGAGATAAAGAAATGTAATAAGTGAAGGTAATGACAAGTGCCCTTAAATATTTAAATCTCATTCTGAGAAAAAAAAAAAAAAATCAGCACTATCTTCCCATAACTGCCTCCCACCATGGAAAAGTACTTATTACATTTAGGACAATTGACTGTCATTTAGCTAATATCCCTAGTCATATAAAGCCCAAGAATAAATAATTAACATTTCATGTGTTTTTTATAAGTATTGACGAAATGATTAGAAATTTCCCTAAAGTTCTAGTAAACTAAGAAAGAATATCAAAGAACCATGGGAGAGAAGCTAAAAAGATCAGCTCTTAATTTTATATAATTAATGGAGTTTATGATACACCAATATGGTGCCTACATTTTGTAAATTTTAGTATATAATGTTTTGTTCCATATTGCCCTTTCATTTCTCATACACTTGAGTTTCCAGGTTATGCTATCAAATTCTTTAAAAGGATGTAACTTTTTTGCTAGGCCCTTCAAATATTCCTAAGTAGAGTTTAATGATAAGGAAAAAAAAAAAAAAGACTTTGTGAAATGGTTATACTTGTGAAATAACTCTTGGCATTTTTCTTTTTTAATCACTCCTGGATTCTGGATGGCAAACTGCCGTCCCAGGCCAGAACTCCTCTTGCTCCAAAGCTCCAATGTGGACTCATTTATCAGCTCTACCTGCCAGGATTATCAGGAGTGAGTGAGACCATGGGGCCTCCAGTACACTAGCCTCCGTTAAAGACCTGCACCCAAGTTTATCTTTGCTTGTCTTTCCCTTTCATGATACTGTTCGTGATAAAGTCACAAGATCTTAGTTTGAAACGTAAATCAGAGATCCTGATTTCTGAGAGAGGATTTTAGTTTAAAAACAAAACCACATAACAGAGCCTCAGGTCAATCATGAAGTCTTCTGGTGTAAAGATGCCTAAGGTTTGGGTCTGCAGAATTAGTAGGGAAATTCTTTGCCAAGCTACTGTGTGAAAATTAACTCATTCTTCAGCATTTTTTTTTAATTGGATGAGCAGTCTTGTTGCCCATCTCACACCGTCTTACAGCTATTACCCTTCACCACTAGCCCTGTGGTTTGGCACAAAGCCCTAAAGAGTAAAATAGGAACATATTTGATAATGAAGATCCTGATGGTGATGTTTCCACTCCATGTAACGTGCAGAGAACCAAAGACTGTGGAAAACGTCTTCCGCTGCACTTATTTCAATTGAATAAGCATGATTTTAACATGGATCCTTTCAAAAACGACTTTGGTTCTGGGAAACAGAGTATAAGAAATATGATGAGCATATTGGAATAAGTTCAAAATTGAACATCAGGAGTAATTAAGGGAATGGAGAGATTGATTTATGAGAAAAGATTAAAAGAGCTCAATCTGTTTAGCTTGGCTAACAGACAACTAAGTAGGGGATATGGTAATTGTTTACAAGTACTTACAGGATGTAAATATCAAGGCTGGAGCAGAAATACTCAGGCTGAGATCAGAAAGCCTGAATCACTCCAAGTTAATAAAGAGAAAATTTGGGTTGACTGCCATCCAAAATTTGGCGATAGGGCCTTTCAGCAGGAATTGTCTCTTAGGGAAAATGGAAAAATAAACTCTTTGAGATATTTAAATGTAGAATTGTTTTTGTGGATCTATAGCTGTTTCAGATTTATCATCGACATTATTTGGGAATCCTTTAAATTACATCATTGTATGTGCTGAAACAGCTTTCCATGCTATTCAAATGAACCACAATATTCTTGAAATATTTAGAAAGATAAAATTCTGATAAAGACATGAGAACAAAAAATAAAGGGAGGAGATATTATTGTCTTAAAAAGAAGCAAGGTATCATTTATTTTTAAAGCGAATAATTCACACTTCGGGATAAGAATTTGAATAATTATTGCAAATTAGAATATCAGTTAAAATATAGTAGGGCATGGTCTTATTTATTCAAATAGGATTATTAGTCATATTAATATATCAATGTTTTTTAAAACTAATTGAAATAAGAAGCTCGCAGTCTTATTATACACATTTACAGTATGCTTTAATACAAAATTTTTTAATATAAGCACTATATTAAAATAATTCATAAACTATATGTTGTTATTATGTAGATGGATTTTAATATACAAATAATAGCTAAAACAAAATAGTTTAATGTAATGCTATTAATTCTATAGCACACATCCACAAACCTGTTAAACATCTGAATATATATGTAAATCTATTTCTTATAAGAATTCATCCATATGTGAATTTATATTTTCTACAAGATATTAATATTAATTTTATTTTTATACTGATTTCCTTTTAAATAATTATTTTGTATTTTTAAAAAATATACAAATGGGATTTATAATTGTGTCACTTATTTACAATATGATCTACAAAAATCGGCTCTTGATTCTATCGAGAATCTTTAATTTGAACAAAGTATTGTGCGTATTTCCACTGCATAAAAATTTTTGAATCTCTGAGTACATATATGTGCTTGTCACCTATTACCTCCTTAGAATTATTAGGAGAATTAAGGTATGTACATAAGCATACCATACACATTTTCAGCTCCCATACACCACTCCCTCACAAGGAGGCCCTCTTTGTCTCTCTCTCTCTCTCTTTCTCTCTCTCTCTCTCTCACACACACACACACACACACACACACACACACACACACACATACACACACACCACATACACATTTGCATCATGGATACCTTGAGATAATATTTTATTGAATTGAGAATTTCTGACTTTTCAAATATACACAGATAATCAAAGCATATTTGTGCATATGATCTATAAAACAATTGAAAGTAAATGAAGCAGTGTATGTAGTAAAAAAACTCATATCTTTAGGAAAATTGTATATAGATAAAATGGAATTATTGCAATATATCAAATAAATTATAATTCAAATTATGAATGTTATATTACCAAGCAAAATTGTTATAGTACCCTATAAAATAAAATATATTACTAATATTTTTGAGTACTCATAATGCTTATAGTAAACATTTGTGTACTGATCAAATTATATAATCATAAGTATTGTCCTTTTATAGATGAACATTTAAACTGCATACTGCACAAGAATATTTAATGCCAGAGTGAAGACTTATAACAACATTTGAAATATGTCTGATTTATATTGGAATTTAAAAAGATAAAACAATAGGAGTATTTCTAAATGTGAATATAGACTTGTAGAAATTTATTTTTCTCATAAACTATAGACATTTAGCTACAGTGGATGATTTAAAATGGATTTTTATCTCATTCATAACATTACAAAGCCATCCAATTCATTTTTAACATGTCTCTGGGCACTCTTCTTACAGTTTTATACAAAATTACTTCCCCATTATTAAGGGTGTATTTTTAAATTATCGCCACTTTTTAGTGAGCTAATACTTTCATAATGTCCAATCAAAACTTGATTTATGTCAGATTCTGTGCACAGCATTATGCTCTCTCAAAGATTTCTAATATTCATCTGGATCAATCTATCTTCATGGTTATAAAAAAAAAGAATACCATTTTTACTCCAGGGAGGAATACTGTACCTCTGATTCGGAGCAAAATTATTTTTGGATTAACATGGGATTACTACCTAATTCCTATCAATAGCTCCCAAGAATCTAAAAAATTGAATTTAAAATGAAAATATTAATCCCTAGAATAGAGCTAATCTCTGAATACTATTATTGAAGGTACATAACTTAGGGCTGTTCGTTGACCCTAAGATTGCACAATGGATCATGATGCAAGAGAAAGACTATCTGGAAATCACTCTGCTGCTGGGTCTTGATTGCCTGGCCCATGAGCCCATAACTACCAGGGGCTCCCCCTTTCTGTGCAGTAGTGTGGAGAGCAGCACAGAATGCTTGTTTTCTACAGAACATGGTGAAGTCCATCTTCTGCCTGGGGGACTCTCTTATTCTCAAGAATTCCATGCTTCCTAGGTGCTGGAAGCCTGTGTTCCGAGTACATGTGAACAGACGACTTGTAAACCCAGGCTGCCAAATGCTCAAGCAATCCCTTCAACTGCCAATGAGTTACCTTTATGATTGCCTTGGAAATATAGTGAGCAACTGTGAATTACATATCTGGCAGACATGGGTTGGACATGCTTCCCCATATGCAAAATGAGTGATGAGGGGGAACTTGTATCTTCTGCTTTGTCGCTGACTCTTGTCATTTTCCCTAATGAACCTTGTTTATTAACCCATACTACGTGACTTTGTGCAATTCATTCCAAGCTCAAATACTGATAATGACAAAAATGAAGACCTCATAAGATATGTAAGAGGTGTGGACGGGAAAAATATGAATTTTCTAGAATACTTAAACTAAACATTGACCTGAGATTCAGAAGGATGATGGATGCTATCAATGAATAGCTAGTTCCCATTTTGTAATTTAACAAGAAAATGCATGTATTTCCTCCTTATTCTCTTGCAGCTACTATTACAAGGACAGCTACTATTTCTCAAGGAGCAAAATGTTTCCCAGAATGTACCTGGAAATCTTACTCTAGTGATCTGCCAGGCCAGCATTCTGCCTAATTAGGTCACTTGGCCAAAATTATATATGCAAGAAAATGTGTATATATGAATGAATATATATGCGTGTGTGTGTGTGTGTGTGTGTGTGTGTGTGTGTTTGTGTTCTACCTGTGTGTATTCTACCTCTGAGGTAAACCCAATACACCCAGCCATATTTTATTTAATTTTATTTAATTTAATTTTGAAACAAGTTGTCACCAAATTCCCACACTGTCCTAGAACATATGATTCTCCTGTCTCAGCTTCCCAAGTACTAGGATTACAGGTATGTATCACACCCAACTCTAGTCTGTCATTGTAAATCTATGTCATGGACCTAAATGTACTTCTTGAAATATCTCTTCTATGCCTTATATAGTTGGCATTTGAGAACACTAACTACTGGAATTTCAGGAAAACTTGAAGGTGATCATTTGTTAAAGGAAAAAGCATTTTTCTACTAAGCAATATTGAGAAAAGTTTATATAAGAGGAGGACTAATTTCTCCATGGATTTGGATATTCTACAATATCTTTGAGCTCCTCTAATCTGGAACAATATCTCAGACATTTATATATTGGATTCTGAAACAATGTTATCCATTCAGTACCTTTAAAACTGGTGTCTTTCTGGTTTCTATGCTTTGCTTGGGTCAGAGAAGTAGTGGATATCCTGGAGCTGTCAGGCTTAAGACCCATCCTCACCTGGTACACCAGGAAGCCATGCTGCCTGAGTCCCTGAAATTGATAAAGGCTGCTGCCAAGTAGTCAAGAGTGTATTATTGACAGATGTATATGGGAAACACTGGCCTTGGATGTAATCCAGTGTCCTTGTACACCTCTTTCTATTGGGTCTGCTTCAGTTTAAATACCTAAATTTTTAAAACTAGAAAATGCCAATCAATCTCTCCTTCTATGTGTTATAGTTTCAAGATTATAGATGTGTAGAGGGTCACTAAAATGAACTTCTTCAGACTAAGTGCAGTTATACAAACTGCCTCATTTTATCTAGAAATAGCTTCTTCTGCACATAAGGCATGCTGCCACTTATTAAAGAATGAATCTTGATGATCCAGAGTCCTAGGCCAAGCACATTCAATAAATGATTGGGGATTCTTGCAATTGCTTAACTATTTATCTATGTAGGAATAGGAATGATAAGTGTGAGGCAAAACTATTGGGATTTCCAAAGGAAAACAAAAGTACCTAATATAACATTTTAGTTCAACATACAGAAAGCATGACAGTAAATCAAATAAGTGGAAACAGCAAGTAAAAATAAATGAAAAGCTGCATGTATCTTATCTCATTCCACAGGACCGTCTCCACACTGTAGTACGCCAGTAGACAGCTGTGAAAAGACATTGGAATTGGTATTAGATTTGTGTGGTGATCCTGCCCTGATACATGCGTGTGACACCATCCACGTTATTTCAGCTTTCTGAACTTCCCAGCCCACTGGGTTTTTCTGAGATTGAGTGAATACACACAAGGGAGATTAGTCGACCAAAGTATTCTACATATGTAAGGTATTGTAACACACACTTCTCATCTCCTTCAACCTGCCAAGATTATGTTTTATCTTCCTTCCATAGCATCCCTCAAGAATTAAGCAAAAAAAGCATTTCTTTCCTTTCGCCAAGGTCCAAGAAAGAAAGTTGATAGCAGAGAGAAGTTGAAAAAGGAAAAATAGAAATTGCAATAGAAAAACAATGAGCCAAAATGCAAGAAAGATAGAACACTTTGCCTTGTTGCTCTGTTGTCAAAGGGTGAGAATAAGGTCAAAGAATTGAAAATCTTGGCCCAGGCCTCCTTGGGAATGCACAGATCCAGCCGATTCCCACATCTTGACCACAGCCTCTCTAGGGAGAGACAGGGCCAGGCAGCTTTTCACATCTGGTTAAGCTCTGTGGTCTGTGGCTGGTGCATGTTGACACATTTTCAAAATTGCATGTAAGAATGAGTCCACTGCAGTTAATGCTGGGTAATAGTGGATTCTTCCTGTGCTTGGTGTCAGTATCAACCAAGGCAGAGCCTGCACTGGCCCAGCAGAAGCCAGCTGAGATGGGGGAGGAGCAAACACCTAAGTCTTTAATTACTTCTTTGTCACAGAGAAGGTGTGCAGTATCTAGTGTACTAAGAGATCTACTCTAGTTCAGAGGGACTAATTGCTTTCCTTGAAAATGAGCAGAATTCAAGAGTTAGAGTCTCTAAGTTATCAATAGGATGACACCACTGGACACTTTAAAAAAGGATATGTGGCACACCTGTTACTGATTGCTGTAGATACTAATTAAATGGACATTGTGTTGACAAACTGAGTACATCCTTAGATCTAGTAATTAAAATGTAGAACTTCCATTGCGTGGGATTCAAATGCCACATGAATGGCATTTGAATTACCAGATCTGTGAAGAGAACAAGACTTCAGAAGAAAAGGCTAACTACAGAGAAGTTCTGATGTGTTATGAGAAGGTTAATGCCAGTAACAGCAGCAGATATGCAGTGGAAAAAGCCAATAATGAATAGGGGGTGCATTGTGTGTTGGCACGACATAGTTTGAGTAAGTGCCACCTGTCACCATCTATGCAAAGATTCCAGTCCATTCCAGGTGAGAAAGTGTTTCTTGATGACAGCATTTAATGCTGTCTGGCATCCCTTTTGTTCTCCCTCCGAGTAAGACTCCTATAGATTTCTTTTTGGAAGTCACACATTCATATTTTGAGCCACATGATTTTGGGTGCCCTTGACTAAAGATAATCAAACAACAAGATCCATCCTTCTGGCAAAGATAATTTGTTTGTAGAGGGGAATACAATTAGAGTGAGTGAGATGCTGTAGGCTATTTATTGGTGGCTCTGGAAGAAGGTCTTACTTTTTCTTCCTTAGAACTTTTAAAGGAGACCTCACTCTTTTCCTATGATGTTAGGATCTGAGATCAGGGATATCCACAGCTGTGTTACTACTTTAAGATGATCAACCCAAAGAGAACAGCGAGCCTAGAGGAAGGCAAAAAAGAGATCACAAGAAATGGAGCTTGGAAGCCGGGCATGGTGGTGCACGCTTGTAATCCCAGCATTCAGGAGGCTGAGACCGGAGGATCCGGGTTCGTGGCCAGCCTCAGCTACCTAGTGAGGCACTCCATACCTCAGTGAGACTCGGTTTCAAAATAAAGAATAAAAAATAGGGCTGGGGGTGTAGCTTGGAGGTATAATGCCCCTGAGTTCAATCCCCAGTACTGCAAAAAAAAAAAAAAAATGGAGCTTGGATCCAAATATTAAAATTTGAAGGGCAGAAACAAATCACATTTCACATTTAAAGATATTATTTTTCATAAACTGTTCAAGAGGCCAAATAGGTTTCTTTTCTTTTTTAAAAACTTTTTCAGTCTAACATTTTTATCCTAGACAGCATTATAAACATTTCCATGTTGTCATTTAGAAATACAAATATATAGCAAAGTGTGGTTAACTAGGTTATGAAAATTGTGTTCTGCTGCCAGCTCTATCATTAACATGCTGTGAGTTGGAAGTGTTTTACTTCTCTCAACATAAATTTCTTTTATTCCTTTCTCTTTCTTCATTTCTTTCTTCTTTCTTTTCAAAAGCCTTTTTGGTGATATTACAGTGGGTTATGATGGACCTAGATTTTAAGCATGACACAGAAAACATCTTCTGATCTTGAAAGGCTTACAGAATAGTAGGAGTGACATTCAGATAAGCAACTTAATAGTGCAATATCATCAGAATTACAACCTTCACTTTGCATAGTGCTGTGTATAGATCTCAGAGAAGCCACCATCAGTCCCCTCTGTGGTGGCCACAAAGTCTCTAGTGTATTGTGGCAATTACAGTTGGTTTACTCAGCCCAGCATGCATCCACTTTCTTCCCTCTTCTTGTGGGTGGGTAGGCCCTTGTCTCATTTAGTTAAGATGGGCTTGACCCCTCCCATCTCTAATACATAATGGACACATAATCCAGGACCCATAACCTTCAATTTCCCTCATCTCATCCAAAACCCTGTTCAGATATGTACACCCACCAATCAGAACCTAACTGGAAGCCTAACACTAGCCAGGATCCTGAGGGAAGGCATATAATTTTGTTTTGGTTATTTATATCTATTGTCATTAGTTAGAAAATGGATGTATAGGGTTGCTTGGAAAAATTTGTCTCCCAAATATGCAAAAGCCATATGAAAAGATTACAGGTCAGAGGGAAGCAGATACAGAGGACAAAAGAAAAGACAGACTCCAACTTGTGTCACATGAATCCTCTGTTAAAATATGCAGTTGTATCAAACTAATTAGTTTCATGGTCCAATATGATACTGGTTCAAAAGTAGAGGTTTTTGCTTGTTGGTTATATAATAATTTTAGAAACAAAGATAAGCTCATAGTTTACATAATATTTGAAATAAGTTATACACTATAAACAAGATTCCTCCCTATGGTGATGTGATAACAATATATAAACTGAAATATTCGTGCTTCTAGAAACAAGGAATATTTGTTGAGAATAACAAACACACTAAAGAAAGAAATAGGAGTCCAAAGTGTCAGAAAAGCAAAGGGCTAAATGAGTGGTGTGCATGTATACCTCTACCATCCTATACCTCATTATGATTATGATGCACCAATATTGAAAAAAAATAAAAAGAAAAGAAAAGTTATCCTAAATCAGAAAGCAGAGTGTGTGTGATGTGATTGCCCTGAGTGTGTGTGTGTGTGTGTGTGTGTGTGTGTGTGTGTTGCTGGAAATGTGTGTCTCAGTGATTTAAGTGCCTAGATTTTAATATTAGCAATAGATAGAAGTTAAAAATTTGAACTTACATAAAATGGTGACTTAAAAGGAAACTTCCAGAAAAGTCTTGGACTTTATATATTAAGCTCACAAGATGAGAGAGGAATAAGGAAACTAATCTGCACTGAGGCCCTATGGGGGGGTGAAACCTTTAATTTTAGATGATTCCCCTCCTCTATGTGTTTTGAGGTTTGAATTGTTAAAACTTGTATCTGAATTGTTCAAGAACTCCCAATTAAGGAATGTAACCTACAAGTTAGCAAAGCCCCTCTTGAAAGAAATGACTTCAACTCAGAACAAATAAAGTTTTGATGTAGAGGAACTCAGACAAATAGCAACCTACCATGTACAAAATTCAACAGATGTAACCTACATAAGGATGGGAATCAAAGTCTTAGAGTAGACAATCAGAAAGGAAGTATAAAATATATATTGTAAAAATAATTAAGAATATAAGAAAACTAATCAAATGTATGAGAGCAGAAGAGACACTAAAAAAGAGCAGGCATATATAAAAGAGAAACATCTCATGGAAATAACAACTAAAAGCACATTTGAAAATGTCATGTAAAAATCATGTAAATGGATGAGAATATCAAATTCTTAGAAACAAGAAAAAATAGGAGGTTGAAAACATGCACAAAACCACTTGTCATTAGGGATGTATCAATTGGAATAGAAAATTCTAGTACACGCCTAACAGCAGAGGGAGGGTTTCACAGTAGTGGTTACCACAGCACTCTTTATAAGAGCAAAAGATACAGAAATTTCTTAAGGAATCCTAAATAGATTTTTGGTACATAAATTATGTCTCATTTATGCGGTGGAATATTCTAGAAGGGTTGAATAAGAAAGTTGGCATGTGTTAACATGCATAAGCTCTAAAATCAACATAATGTTCAGTGAAAGAAATCAAATCATAAACTGATGGATGCAATGCTTCATATTTAATGTTGACAGAAGTAAAACTATAGTAATATACAGTTTATGAATGATAAACATCAGGTTAGGTGTTCATCTGGGGAGACTGGTGGGGGTGGGCTGTGCAGGGACTTCAATGGTGTCTGTGATGTTTCATTTCTCCAAAAAATAGAAAGAGAAACTTGAGACAAACACAGCACAATGACAACATCTGTTTAATCTTGGGGGTTGGAGTACAGGGGTCTGTTTTGTTATTTTCTGTAACTTCCCATATGTTTAAAGTGGTTTGTAATTAAAATAGTACACGGATGAGTAGGAATTAGTCTGGTAGAAAAAGACTAAAAATGCACTGCAGGCAGAAGAAGCAGAGGAGTTGGGAAGCTCACAGAGAACACCGTGGCTCCATAGAGCCACAGATAGTTTGGCAGGGCTTTGTTCTCGCCTGCTGGCAAGGAATTGGGTGAGGAGAGGGATGAATAAAGTGGATCAGTGCTGGATCCTAAGGTGACCTTGGGTGTTCTTGCATTGTATTTGGACTTCGTATATGAGTCAGTGTGACGGGCAGAGTAATTGTACCATATCCCTGCTTGCATCCTAATCCCCAAACCCTGTGGCCTTGATACCAGGCAAACGGGATTTTATAGATGTTATTAAGGGTTTGATCTGAAGAGAATTTCCTGGATGGTACCAACGTAATCACATGGGTCCTTACAAAAGGAAAAGAAGAGTCAGACCAGGTCAGGAGACAGAGCCATGGAAATTGAGGTCAGAGTGATGTGGGGCTGGGAGCCAAAGACTGCAGACAGCCTCCAGCAGGTGGAAATGGTGGAAATGCAGCTCCCAAAGCGCAGACCTAATTACCCTTTCAGATTTACCTGCAGAAAGGTAAATGACTAAATGTTGGTTGCCAAAGCCAGGAGGTGTGTGAAAATGTGGTGCAGAAACCACAGGAAAGTCACACAGCTGTGTTGATGAACTCTGGTTCCACGGAAGAGGGAGTGGGAGTGCCGGCTCATGTGTTGGGGTGTGGGCGAGAAGAGAGGCTGAGGACGGCCCACCTCTAGACCTCACTGTCCTGGAGTCCACGTTTTTGACCTGTGAGCTCCTTTGGAGGACGTTGTTGACCCACACTGCAGCACAGAGGAACAAGTCCACAGCCCGCTGGGCTCCTGAACCCATCACCGCTCCCCCAGAAGTTCTAGCCAAAGCTACGATGTCTACTTCCCTTTTATTTTGTATCAGCTCCGCTTTTATCTCAATTCACATGTGTTTTGTTTGTCTGGTTTGGTTTTGGTTTTGGTACCCAGGGACTTTCTACTGATGAGGTAGAATAGAAAAGAATAAAAATTTAGGCAGGAAGGAGACATTGGGAAGGAAAGAAAAAATATAGCTTTAAAATCTGGAGAGTTCATAGACCCTGCCTCCACTGGAAATCCTTTCAGACGAAAGCCAGACTTCAGCGACCTCCCATCTTCGAAACCTGAGAAAGGAGGAGGATCCAACTTGGAACGCCTACCTATCAACCGCCAATACCTGAGAAACGAGGAGGTCCAGACTGCTTCTGTGCCCGCCCCTCTTGAAAGTTTATAAAAAAGGCCTGCTTCCTCTCTTCTGCCCTCTTTGCCCACATGGCCAGGAAGATCTCCACTTACTTGTTTTCCCCGAGTCCCTTGTTTTCCTAAATAAATACTTGCCTTTTGTTCCTGACTGGCACGGCACGTGTTAAAATTCTTTTTATCACGGAGGCCAAGGACCCACAAGTGGGACCTTGTTATCCTACAACACTACCTCTGAGCAACACCTCCAACTCTTTTTTATTTTTTATTGTGAACCAGGGTCTCCCTAAGTGGCTGAGGATCTTCTAAATTACTAAGGCTAGCCTTGATTTTGCAATCCTTCTGTCTCAGCCGCCCAAGCACTGGGATTACAGGGAGCATCGCCAGGCCTAGCATTTTCATCAGCTCTTAAACTGACCACACCTGTGTCTTTCTCCAGCTGGTATCAGCTCCACTCAGAGGAATCCCACGCCTGCGCTGGTTGGCTGGCCACTTCCCTCCCTAGCATCAGCACCACAGCCAGCCAGGACGACTTAGCCCTAACTCAAGTTGAGTAAACTAGACCTCTTGTCCTACTCTGGGTTGGTATGGTTATACAAAACTGAAATGAAATGTGTCTTTTAAGAGATTTACTTTGTTTTGTTTTTTGGTTTTGTTTTTTGTGGTACTGAGGATTAAACCCAGGAGCATTCTACCTCCGAGCTATACCCCCCAGTTCTATTTTTTATTTTTTATTTTGAAACAGCGTCTAAGTTGAAGGGCCCCTCACTAAGTAGCCGAGGCTGGCTGTGAACCTGGATCCTCCTGTCTCAGCCTCCCAAGTACTGGAATTATAAGCATGTGCCACCATGCCCCACTGAGATTTACTTTGAAAAGAATTTTGCTATGCAGAGCCATAATTCCCAAGATGGTAACCTATTTGAGGGAAAATAAGACCACGATTTACCTAAAGACAGGGCTTCCACTGCAGCCAAATTCTACATGTTCAAAAAAATCACAGTTGCCCAACTTCCAGATGCATTGTTTAATATAAATGCATATTATATACAAATCATTCAAAATTTTCTAGAATGAGTTACATGGATATTAGAAATAGTCCAAATAAATATTTTAAAAAGAACGGCACACATTTAATTCAAAAGACAATTGCATAAACAAAAATCAACACAAAATAAAATATAAATGTTCAACTGAAGTCTATCTACATGATGGATGATGTATAGGCATTATATTTATGAATATAATATTTGAACTATATAATACATAAATATATCATTGTTTTGTAAATGCACATTGAGGTCTTTCATATGTCTTGCATTATTTGGCAGTACTTTAAAAATACAGATTTAGCAAAAAATAGTTTAATGACCATTTCAAAAACTATCGAGCCTGCTAGTCTATTTCATTTTAAGAAATAGACAAAAAGGGACTTTTAGTACCCATTCCCATCTCTAGCTTTCTCTCTGGTGAATCTCCCAGTTGGGTCTTGAGCATTTCACTTAAAAGAGATCACTTAAATCAACATGACAGAGTTGTTCCCATAATCCCCACCAGCCTCCGGTCTGTGTTGTTTTATTTTATTTTGTTTTATCTTTTGTTTACTTGGTGTTCTATACTGGGGAGGCGTCTTTGTGTTTTCCCTTTTTCTTTTCTTCCCCTCCCTAGGTCTGCCTGGCTCTCTTTCCCTCAGGTGGCCCTTCAAGAACCTTTTCTAAATGCTCAAGCAAACAAGAGGGAAAATGTCAGCTTGCACGGTTGGCAAGACAACAAGCCCTCAGGGTAGGAAACAGCTTCGCAGCAGGCAGAGCAGATCAACAGGCAGAGGGGGCGGGGCTCTCCCTTCCCTTTCAACAGGTGCAATGGAGTTGTGTGCAGGCCCCGCCCCCCTCACACTTCAGATTCATCAAATGCAGCTCTGTGTGGGCTGTCACTGTGGTACATTTCTCGAAGGTCAGTGTCAAACCGATCAGAGGAATCAATGGAGCAGAGACAGACACAGCAAAGCACGTTTATAAACACAGTATTTTCCAAGACTTATTTACAATACCCCGGCGGATCCAATGTTCATGATAATTCGCTCTTTCTAAATCTCATTAAGTTTGCCTCAAAAATACATCAACGTCTTTTCAGCTAGGTGAGTATTGTGATACTACCTGGGTAGGATAATCAGGAAACAAGTTCACAGTTATGTAAATAACGGACATAAAAACACAAAGAAAATCAGAGCAAAACAGCCAATAGGTCCACCGTGTATTAAATAGAGTTCCTATAATTTTTCCTCCAAATAACCTTTTCTTTAAACCTTTAAAATCAATAGTTATTAAAAAGAGCACTGGGAATATGGAGATTTGATATAACTTTGCACACAGCAGAGAAGTATAGGAAGAGCTCTGATATTTCTAGGATTTCTTATGAATTTTTAAAATTCTGAACAATTAGAGGCAACTAGCTTATCCATTGACCCGAGCCCACTAGAATATGAAATGCTTTATTCTTCTACCATCATTATCCTGAAATATGTTTTGTTAAGTTTCCTTTTCATGATGCTTGGGAACATCCTGGGAAAGTTCCATGGTTTTCTGATCATTTTAACTCCATTCCAATCTTTTTTTTTTTTTTTTTTAATTGCTGCATTGTAATCATACGTCTTTGTGAGGTACAAGCTGGTAGAGGCATACATGCACACATCACTCATTTAACCCTTTCCCAATTCCAACCCCATTCCCTCCCTCTCCCTCCTCAACTTCAGTTTAGTGATTGACATTGATATGTTTGTGAATGTGCATCATGTGCACTAGCGTGGCTTCCCTCCCCTCCATCACATTCCAATCTTAATTAGAGCTTTGTTCTTGCATCCACCCAGCACCTATCTCCTTTCCTCACCCAAGGTCACGGGAGGGCTGTGGTGCACTAGTTGCTGTTCTTTCTCTTGCTCATTTCTTCTGTCTTGCCTCTACCGCAGGTTTGGAGCAGCAGAAGAGGGGTGAGAATGAAGAAAGACACACCTATTTTGGGGTCTTAGGGGTCTCCCCAGTATCCACTGGCTCTTTGCTTTTGCATATTTCTTTTATGCCTACCCCAGGTTCCATTCTGCAATAAGACCATGTACTCACCAAGGTCTCCTTTGCCTTCTGCTCCTGCCCAGGGTTTTATTTTGCAGGGAGGCAGCCCTGTTAGATCAGAATTTTGTCAAGATAATTAAAGAAAACCTATCTTCCGCTGAGGCCGATTACTCCAAAATAAAACCAAAAATCCTCATCCAGAAATAGCTGCCATTGCTATCTTTCTTCTTGGAAGACTTTGTCAAGTTCCTAACTAGCTGCCCGGTTTGATGACTTGTAGTTCTCCCAGCTTCTTTGCTGAGGCTTCTGAAGCTTGGGACAGATATCTGCCTCCATCTGCATATACACCACACTCCTGGGGCATCATCCAATTCTCTTAAGATCTTCCTGCACTTAACCACTTTGGGTGGGCTGATAATTTCTGAAACTGAAGGAGCCTCCAGTCAAAGAGGGACATATCAATCTTCTCTAAAGCAGTTAACCTCAAGTGTTTTGTGTGTTCTTTGAAACTGTCTACTGTGGCCAGTATGGGGAGAAGTTAAACCATTTTTCTCCTGTTGTGACAGGCTAGGAAACAACACAGTATTTTTATCTGTGCAAAACACAGCTTAACTATTCATTTAGAAAAGCAATATGTTTACTCAGGCATTTATGGTTACCTATCTACATACTATTGGCTGTTATGTTTGCTGGACAAGTTTAGTCACTTCTTTTAAGGTTTTAACCATCTTTAGAAAGTAGAGATAATTATCACCCATTGTTCTCAATTTTCAGGCTTTAGCTGACCTTGATACAATAGAAAATCTTCCACAATGCATTTTGATAGAGATTATCTCTTCCATGATTCATTTCATTCTGTATATACATATGTGCTCCACTTTGATTTGATTATCCTGGCAAAGAAGGATTGCATAAACAAGAATATATAATTTTTCATCAACTTCTAGAAAATGCCTGATTTTTTTCTTACACGTCAATTTGGTGATGGTCATCAAGTAGAGGCTGAGATCCCTGTGTGTTCCATCAAGATGTCATTTGACATCCACCACTTACCCAGCCAATGCTGTTGGGCTCTTCTGAGCTCCTATACTTTGATCAATCTAAAGTGCCTGGATACTTTGCATCTTTTTTGATGAAACTTGAGAGCTCAGACTTATTTTAAAAATTCTAATTTCAAAGTGTAGGAAATTCAAGGAAATGAACACATCGGACCTTCACCTGGGAATCTAAACAATCCCCAAACTCATTAAGCAAAAGGGTTTTAAGTATGATAATTCACTCTGGAAGTTCATATCCTTATTACTCATGGCGGTGCTCCTTGTAGGATATAATTAATACTAATGGAGTATATTAATAACATGAGTGGCAGTGTAGTGTAGTTTTAGAGATAAACTCATGAGTCAGAAAACATCTGAGATCACGCCTTGAATCTGTCTTCACAAGCTTGTGACCTTGAACATAATATTCAGCTTCTTAGTCCTTCAATCTCCTAGGCTGAAAATTCAGTATAAAAGTACCTACATATCATAGTTCAGAGTAAAGCCTACATATGTTCATATATTGCCTAAGTCTACGTAAGCTGCTATAACAGAATACCATACATTGGAGATTTTAACAATAAATATTTAGTTCTCACAGTAATGCAAGTTGGAAGTCTGAGACAGGGTGTTTGAATGGCTAGGTTCTGGTAAGAGTCCTATTGTGATCTGTTGTCTGCTAACTCCTCCTTGTGTCAGAACATAAGGGAGGGAGGGTCAGCCCTGCTCTTCCTCTTCTAAGAAAAATACTTAAGAGTTCCATTCTTGTAATCTTATTTCTTAAAGACCCCACCTCCTAATACTCTTCTATTTAGAGTTAGCATTTTAACCTAGGAATTTTTGGAGTACACATACAGTCAGTTCATAATCATATATATGACTATGAATATTTAAATGTCATAGTTTCAGCCTCTAGAATTTAGCTTATGCACAAAGTCAGCTGTTCCACAGATACTTGATACTGCCACCAGGCATTCAATATTCAGTGATATTTTTAACTGAAAACAGGGTTTGTTTAATTGCAAACGAGTACCTTTTTAGCCACTTAAAGTTGAGATGGATACCCTAGTTGAAATACTATCTATTATCACATTTGCATGAAGGAATAGGTGACAAAATGTATCTTTTAGCATAATTAGTGTTTTAGTGTTTTCACCTTAGTTACTGGGGAGTCAGAAAGCAGGCCTTGATAAATAAGTGAAATAAATTTGTTGGTTATAGAGATAATGCACTGAAGACAACAGAAATATAACAATTCGGAAAATGTTAATGGTTAGTGAAAAAAGGTGCTGCTAAAATGAAGGGTATTTTAAGTATTTACAAGTAACATTTGAATGCATATGTTTCACCTATTACACACAATAGTTAAAAATGATAATTCAATATTTAACAAGAAATAGTATGAACTGCTTGGAAAGCTGAATACTCAACTAGAGCAGAATGAGTTTTCAGATTCCTGTATTTAGGTATAAATAGGTTAAACTGTAAAGTCACTATTGTTTCATCAAATATTCTTCATTTCTTGCTTCTCAATTTTTTTTTATTCTAATGAGATAAAAATCGAGGAAGGGGTATATATCTGATGCTATACACAGCTATGTGTTCACCTTAAAGTAATAAATAGACTCACAGAAACAACTCAAATTTATGTGAATTTTGACTCTACTGCTCCAGGGATAAATAAAACAATATACATTTAAATCTTTGCAATTATTTAAGTAATTAACTTAACGAATTGCTTTTTCTACTTATCGTAGGTCTGTTTAGTTTCTTTTTGCTTTTATTATTATTGAATTTCCTATGGCTTAACTCTTAGGAAATAGACCTGTACTTATGCTTTTCAAATTGATCTCATAGAACACCATTGACTGGGTGGCTTAAAAACAGGAATGTGTTTTTCATAACTCTGGAAAATGCACGTCCAACATCAAGATTCTTGTAGATTTGGTGTCTGGTGAGGGCTACTTCCTGGTTCAGATACCATCCTCATACTCTATCCTTTCATGGCAGAAAGAGAAGGGCTGCCTGAAGTCTCTTGTAT
>PVLC010014785.1:0-38599 GCA_004027655.1 Graphiurus murinus
CAAAACTATGGGATATGTACACAATGGAATTTTACTCAGCCATAAAGAAGAACAAAATCATGTTATTTGCAAGGAAATGGAGGGAACTGGAAAACATTATGTTAAGTGAGATTAGTCAGTCACTAAAAGTTAAAAATCAAATGCTCTCCCTAATATGTGGAAGCTAGGGAGAAAATGCGACATAAGAGGGACTCCAGGTGAAGGAGAATCCTCAGGTGAACAAAAAATTTGACTTAATGGAAGGTAATGGGAGGAGGGGGGACACCCTAATGAGCATGATGTACTTACAAGATCACATCAAAGTCAATCACTAAACTGACCAGGAGATAGGGGGTGGGTGGGTGGGAATTGGGGAAGGGTTAATGAGAAATATGTGCATGGATGTCTTTTCCTGTACTAGCTTGTACCCAACAAAAATGTGTGATTAACCCTGTTGTACCCAAGAAATGTATAAAATTCCATGCTAAAAAAAAAATAAAAAATAAAGAAAAAAAAAAAAAAAAAAAAAAAAAAAAAAAAAAAAAAAAAAAAAAAAGAGTCAACTCAAGGTGGATGGAAGACCTGGAAGTCAGGCCAGAGACCTTGCAGCTACTTGAAGAAGGCATAGGACCAGCACTTCAACACATAAACACAGGTATAAACTTTCTCATCAAGACCCCAATGACACAAGCAACTCAAAGGAAGATCAACACATGGGATTGCATTAAACTGAAGAGATTCTGTGCAGCAAAGGAAACTATCACAGCTAAGAAAACAAACAACCAAATCAAAAAATGGGCAAAGGATCTAAATAGACACTTCACAAAAGAATATATACAAATGGTCAATAAATGTAGGAGGAAATGTTCAACATCATTAGCAATCAGAGAGATGCAAATCAAAATTACTTTGAGATTTCACCTAACATCAATCAGAGTGGCAATCTTAAAAAATCACCACCAACAAGAAATGCTGGCAAGGGTGTGGGTAAATGGGAACCCTAGTACATTGTTGGTGTGGTTGTAAATTATTGCATCCACTTTGGAAAAAAGTATGGAGGATCCTCAGATGAATGGGAGTAAACCTACCTTACGACCCAGCAATACCACTTCAGGGTATCTACCCAAAAGAATGGAAATCAAACTATCAGACTGATGCATGTGTATCTATGTTTACAGCTACACAATTCACAATTGCCAAACTATGGAAACAGCCAAGATGTCCATCAACAGATGAATGGATTACAAAGCTATGGGATATGTACACAATGGAATTTTACTCAGCTATAAATTAGAACAAAATCATGTTATTTGCAGGGAAATGGATGCAACTGGAAAAAATTATGTTAAGTGATATTAGTCAGTCACAAAGGGTACAAAAGCATATGTTCTTCCTAATATGCAGATGCTAGGGAGAAGATGGGGCATAAGAGGTCTTCAGATGAAAAGGAGAAACTCTCGATAAGCAAAGAAGTTGATTTAACTGAAGGGGATGGATGGGGGAGGGGCACCTTAATGCACAATATGTGCTTTCACAAATATATCAAGGTCAATCACTAAACTCAACTTGAGAAGGAAGGAGGGTGAGGGAGTGGGATGGGAATTGGGGAAGGGGTTAAATGAGAAATGTGTGCATATATGCCTTTATCAGCCTGTACCTAACAAAGATGTATGATTACAATGCACCAATTATTATATGAAAATAAATTAAAAAATTATTTCAGCAATATGATATAAAGTTAAAAGCTAGTATATACTAATGTTATTTATATATATTGATAAATATTGGCTGTGTTCAAAATAACTTTTGTGATAATGCATTGTTCTTTATCTAAACTTTTCAGGGGCTACATGAAATTTAGTACAATAAATTCATAATGACTGAAAAGCTTATTATTATTATTATTATTATTATTATTATTATTATTATTTTGAGACAGGGTCTCATTAAGTTGTGGAGAGGCTCACTAAGTACTTGAGGATGGCCATGAACCTCCTATTTCAGTTCCCAAGTACTGGGATTACAAGCACCTACCACCATGCCTGGAAGAAGTGCATTATTAATTTTATTTAGTTTTTAGTTTAATTTATGACTAATGACTGATTTTAAATGGCACAGACCCAGGGTGTATGTTGTGTGCCTTTCTGTATGTTTTCCATATTCAATCAATGAACAGATATTTCCTACCACTTACAATATTCCTGCCACCATATTAGTTACCTATTCTTTCCTGAAATAAAAATTTAAATATGCACCAAAATGTCAACAGTGAATGTTTTATGGCTATAGTTTTTATTTTATATATATTTTTATCCTGATAAATCCCATTCTACAATTTATAAATTAGTGTCTTTGATAGTATGCTTCACAGACTCTGTGCAATCCCCAAGACACATCCAGGGTTCTGCAAACTCAATATAATTTTTATAATAAAAAGTATTGTGATTGCCCTCATCACTGTGTTGGCAGTTGACATTTGCAAAAGGAATTATAATTAAAGCTGTGGTGTCTTAGCACAAGTCAAAGCAAAGGCACCAAACTCCAGACTGCTTCCTATCAAATTCTTCACCACCATTCACTAGAAGAAAAAAGTCAACATCACCTTTCATTAAAAAGTATTTGTCAAAAAGAGATAACAAGTATATATAATTATATAATCACTCTGTAATTCACATAACTTTAATCTTTCATATTAAAAAATCAGAAAGCTGCATGAAGAATTTTTGTTGCATATGGACATATAATGCTTCCCTTAAGGAGAAGTACCTTGATAGACTTGCAAGATAATGCTACCTATTCCTTGTTTTGTGGAACACAGCTTTTATTGGAAAGGATGACCAAAAGAAAAACTATGGTTTTTAGATCAAAGTATTTGTCAGACATATTGAGGAAAATGGACGAAGTGAGCTTATGACCTCAAGGGGAATAAAGAAAGCATTTTTGTCAAAAATAAATTCTAGACTTTCCAAAGAATATTAAATTTAGGAAATGTTAGGTTGGTCATCACAAACATGGCAATCTCATACTATAAACCATTTTTTCTAATGAGGTTGGTGATGCTATTAATGATTGTGAGTTCTTGATATTGTGTAATGAAATATGTCAAATATTGGATAATGAAATTTAAGAGATCTGAACAAATTTTTAGTTGATATTTGTTTATTAATTTATTATTAGCAACAGTGCTGGAGGTGAGACTTCCAGGATGGAGATGTTGGCAGAGTTGCTTTTTACGGACCTCAGCATGGCTGGCAGGTAGATGTCTTCTCATTGGGTCGAGGCTGGACCTTTATTCTTTGTGCATACATCCCTTGTGTCCCTACTCATAAGGACACCAGTCACAATGAATTTATATTTTCTAAAAGGCATTATCACAATTTTATAGATCATTAATGAATAAGGATTTATGGGCCAATTCCTTTTAGTGTAACAGTGTTAGACAGTTCTTTAAAATTTTTAAATTCCACATTCTAACTAATCTTAAGAAATGATCACTTATTAAGGTCTGGTATAGTATCAGAGAAAGTTATCTACAATGATCTAATAGAGCTATTCAAATAAGTTCTCCTTTTTCCAACTCCATATCTAAGTGGGCCAAGTTTTCTTTACATACCTAAAACACAGAATAAATTACAATGGATTACAGATGCAGGTATGAGAATATAGCTGATTTCTGTTAAATTAGACATCAAGAAGATACAAAAATGTGAGCCAATAACATTATTTAGTAAGATATTATCTTTTAAAATATAGATTTTTTCAGGAAATATTATTAATAATATACATATGTTTCCTGCTACTTTTAAATTAGTTATATCTTCTAAATTTTAATTTCTAAAGATGGTGATAGATATAATTCATATAAGAATTATTTACAGCTTTTAGAAGTTTTAAGAGGATAAAGGGATCTTGAGCTTAAAGTAAGTTAAAAACTAGAGAAAAATTGCTTAAAATAACTAAGAAATAAACCGGGTGTGTGGTTCACTCCCATAATCCTGGTATTTAGAAGACTGAGATAGGAATATCACAGGTTTGAGGCCAACCTCAGTAACTTAGCAAGACCCAGTTTTAAAACAATAGGTAAAAGGCCTAAGGGTTTAGCTCTGAGTAATATACCCATGGGTTCAATCTCCACAATCAAATAATAATAATAATAATAATAATAATAATAATAATAATAACTAAGAAATAAAGAAAATAAAGACACAAAAAGTAAGAATCATTTATAAGACTCATCCTTTATGAGACTATTTGTTTTGTTCAGAGATCCTTAAATAGCTTCTGTTTGCTTTCTTATTTCACATATAATGTCCCTATACTAACTAAATTATTACCTGTCAAGAATCCATGTTAAATTTCTTGTTGTTTAACAATTGTCTGTAGCAAAAGTGCTCTGTGCCTTGCCTGTAGTGTTGACTTACTGGAGATTTGTTGAAGTCAGGTAAATTTCATCACTTGTTTCTTTTTTTGAGACTTATTTTGATCATTTACCATTCTATAGATATAAGCTCAGACAATAAGTTTAAAGTGGGGAAAGACTCACTTTGTCATCCGGTGTTAACTATTTTTGTCCTGCCCTTAAAAAGAAAGGTAGGATGCCTGTGCCATCTTTTGGATGAGTACTTCCTTGAAACTATGGCAGAGGCTACAGGGCCTGTGCTTGTTGTACAACACCATCACACCAGCACAGCCATATGTTTCCCTAATCTTGCCTGTTAGGCCACATCACAAACTGTCCTATTGGTGATGTTGCATAAACATGACTCATGTAAGTTGCCTATATGCACACACACTGATTGGGATACAATGAAGAGTAACCATTGTCTAGTCCTTCTCCCTGTGTCAGGGAAAAATGGGGAGAATGTTTTCTTTTGAGCCCAACTCCATGCAGAATAAATTGGGCTTGATGAACTGGTGACTATACTTTTAAGGTTCAAGATTAAAGGGAATGATGAATATCATGTGACAAATGATTTGCTTTATGCCTTGACTATGATTTTATTGATAAAATGACTGTCTCAGTACCACCATTACAGGCATGGGTACCCCTAGAGGCCACTTGATAAAGTTCAGGAGTTCAAATAATATATATAGCAAAAGGAGACAGAACTTCCATTTTATTTATTGGCAGGTATTTGCCAACCATCTCTTATGTCTTCCTCATATAAATTCTGTTTTAGACTCTCTAGGAAATGTGGAAAGAAGATATTTCCACTTTGTTGTAAGTGGTAACATAAATACACACACACACACACACACACACACACAAACACATGCATTTGAATGCATAGCTGCAAATGAATCAACATCTATTTCTACATTTACACGTCTATTTATCTATAAATGTAGGTATAGCCGGAGACAAGTTAATTACTTTAATTCTTAAGAGTAGAGAAACTTTCCTGGTTATGATCAGAGAAAACAGAACTGGAAAAAGTCAAAGATTCAGTGGCTTTTAACAGGAAAGAAGGGAACCATGAACCAAGTAGCATAAGTGGCTTCTAGAAGCTAGAATAAGGAGGAAATCTATGGATTGTTCTTTAGAGTCTACAGAAAGGAATGCGTCTCTGCCCACACTTTCATTTTTCTCCAGTGACACCCATGTTGTACTTCTCAAAGATAGTGGCACAGTAGATGTATACATAAATCCTAGTGGAAACTTTATATAGTACTCATAGAAATTAAATATATACTCATTCTTTGCATTTAAGCAAATCTTGTTATACTCTGACACTACCCAACTTGTTTCTAGAGGAAGTATTCATTATCCTACATTCTTATCCCCTAAGCACTTCTAGTAAATCCACATTAATCCTTCTAGGACACCTCATATTTGGTCATGACTTTATATGTTAATTTTTTCTTAGTTTAGCAATTTTTCTTTGTATGACAATGACTTTGATCGAACCCTTTGATACCAGAACAACACCCTCAGTAACTTAGTGAGACCCTGTTTCAACGAAAAAATAAAAAATAAAAGGGGCTGGGGGCATAGCTCAGATGTAGAATGTTCCTGGGTTTAATACTCAGTATAAAAATAGGTAAATAAATAATAAATAAATTAATTAAATACATACATACATAATTACATAAGCTATTCAGTGAGTCAAGTAATAAATTACGAAGATTACAGAATGAAAAGTTAGTTGCCATTGCAGGGGAAAAAGAAATCCCAGTATCTAAAAATAGAGACAAGTATGACATTCTTGTTTATGGAGTGTCTTCTTGAAGGTCCTCTAAGTACTCCAGAAGTCATAAGGAGGAGACACAAAATTCTATTAAGATTTCAAGAGGGAAAAAGTCCTATGGATGCCAGCTAACCATTTTAACTGTCTTGAAAATTGAAGAAACAGCCAGGCATGGTGGTGCACGCTTGTAATCCCAGCATTCAGGAGGATGAGATCGGAGGATCTGGGTTCGCGGCCAGCCTCAGCTATCTAGTGAGGAACTCCTCAACTTAGAGAGACTCGGTTTCAAAATAAAGAATAAAAAATAGGGCTGGGGGTGTAGCTCGGAGGTAGAATGCCCCTGAGTTCAATCCCCAGCACCGAAAAAAAAAAAGAAAATTGAAGAAACATTTTTAAGTGGCTGCCTCAATTCACTTAAGGAGTGTGATCATAAGCATCCTAATGAGTGCTTCTACATTATGCAGATGTCCTGCATTATTGATATGACATAGTCATTTTGATAGCATGTCAAAATATCTTAATCCTCATCTACCCAGGGAGGCCAGTGCACCATCCTTTTCCAGATTATTCACAGCTATTTGGCTCCATAAGTCTGACAAAGTCCAAAATTCTCATATCACATTTAATCCCCTCCATAGTCAGTCATCAATCTGTTTTCCCTGAGCAATCTCTCATTATAAGAAAAGGATATTAATCTGTTTTCCCTGAGCAAACTCTCATTATAAGAAAAGGATATTTTGAGAAGGAAGGGTGTTCAGAGGTGACATCAAGGAAGAAGAAGCTCTCTGGTACTAGATAAAACCAGACAATATTTACCCATGCATGGACAGTATCAATGGTATGTGCTTTTTAACCAGAAAATTTGCATTTTATTGAGGGGGATTTGGACCATTTTAGTTCTCTCCATAACCAGTAAATATATACCTCATCAGCATACTGACTATGGATTTGCTCAATGTTTGTTATCTACAAATTAACTAAATAATACTTTATATGTAGGAAATAAACAATGAATAACTGTTATGTGACTTATTTTTCTATAGATATGATTCTCTAGGTATAGTTTTAAAAGCTATTGAACATTATGTTGAAATTAGTCACAAAAAGTGAAGGGGCGTATGTTTTCTCTAATACGTACAAGCTAGGGAGTAATTGAGATATGAGAGGGACTCCAGATAATGGAGGAGAAACCTCACTTGAGCCAGGGAGGTGGTCTAAGGGAAGGGGAGCTTCATTAATGGAAATACTACCATTGACTATGTGTACATATGTGAATATACAAAATTCAATCCCAATTGTCTGTATTGGGAATGGGGGAGATGAAGAGGCAGAGTGGGACCCAAGTGCTGTGTGCAAGTATATCGCCACAATTTACATTATGATGTGATACTATAAGGCACAATAAAAGCATAATAAAAACATAAAAAATAAATCAGCATGGCAAACTGGCCATAGTGGCACATGTTTGTAGTTCCAGTACTTAGGAGGCTGAGACAGGAGGATCACAGGTTCACAGCCAGACTCAGCAACTTGTGAGGCCCTCCACAACTTAGTGAGACCCTGCTTAAAAAAAGAATAAAATAGGACTGGGGATGTAGCTCAAGAGGTAGAATGTCGCTGGGTCCAATCCTCAGTACCAATAAATAAATAAATAAATAAATATTGAAGGAGATTAGATTAATCTGTTTCTATGTCCGTCTCTATCAGTCTGTTTCATCTAGACAAAGTACATGGAGGATAAAACCTATGTGTAAGTGAGCTAATATAAAAGTGAATATAGGAGGAAAGCACTTGTGATTACACTCGATATGGCTTAATTTAATTAAGAGTAAAAGAGAATCAACTACTTTGTCCAGTAATATAGCAGCACTCCATACAGTAATCTACTGGCTAATTTCCAGTGATTAGTTTAATCTTACTGATTCCTACTTCAATAAGTGAACTCTGTAAAAAAGCTAAGGAAGTAGTTGATGGCACCAGTGGAGAAAGGCATTTCTGTTGGCCATTTCCAGAACCAGGAAATGCAGCACTGTGCAAATATCCAAGGTTAATATCCCTTTCTTGCTGTGTTTATGTGTAACCCCATGGAGAAGGAAGTGCTTATTGTTGTTTTGGAACAGTATAGAAGGTACCCCACATTTTACAAAGAAACAGTTGGAGTGTGATCGAGTCACTAAATGTTCCAATTTACTTATGTCTAAAACATGCATGAAAAATTAAGCCTCTCTCAGCAATTTGTCTGCTCTCTGCTCCTGTCATGCCTTTGTCCTGCCAGAGCAACAGCACTGGCCCGAGAGAACTTGTGGGATGGCTTTAATAATACATTGATTATTTAGAGAGTATAACTTTTATAAATTCAATATTAATTTGACTACATCATAGTAATTATATCTGAACCATAAATATGTCCTCATATCCAGGCCTCCCTTGTCAATGCTATTTTACCTCCTTGACTGTGACAGCAGGGGCACACACCTCTTCAGCAGCTTTGGAGGTGACATCAGATTAAATTAAGCACTCATGCATTAATGGATTAGCATAGAAAAACAGGAATACATTCACAAGGAATGAATAATGAAAAAGGAAGTCATGGTGTGTTCTGTGATCATGTAGAATGTGAAACTTGTGGTCCTATATAGAAAAAAGGAATGCCCTTTAAAAGTGTATATTAGACATTTCAATTATTTTGTCCAAATTTTATCACTAAAGAATATTTACCAATATACATCTTCTATTATTAACTTATTTTTGCCCTTATTTTATTAACTGAATAGTTAATATATGCTGAAGACTGTGTTAAGTATATGAAACCAAAATATCTCAATCCTTAAGAAACTAAAAGCCTGAATCGACCTACATCCATTAGTACGGCTGCTGTCAATACAAAAACAAAACTAACAAAGTGTTGGTGAGAATGTAGAGAAATTAGAATGCTCGTGAATTGCTGGTTAATATAGAAAATGATACAGTCAGCTACTATGCAAAACAGTAAGGCAGTTCCTCAAAAAATTAAAGAGAATTACTGTATAATCCAACAGTTCTACTTCTGGCTATATATCCAAAACAACTGCAATTGGATCTAATAGAGAGCTCTGTACACCCATGTTCACTGTAGGACTATTCACAATATCCAAAAGGTAGAGAAGCATCCACAGAACTCACAGACACAAAGAGGTCACAGAGAACTGTTAAAGGCTGGACACATGTGGAGGCAGATTCAGGGAATTGCTTAGTAAATAGTTTCATCTTTACAAGATGAAAAATTCTGAAGATGGGGTTGAATAACTATATGAATATAATTAAAGCTATTGAACTATATACTTAGAAGTTAAGATGGTTAAATTTATGATATGGATTTTTTTATCACAACAAAATTTTTTAAAAGTTAGTATTGGTAATTAAGTTGTACATATATGATACAGTTAGACTATGATCTGAGGAATAATACAGTTTTATCCTAAATATACATGGAGACAATACTAGTGCTTTCTGAATCAATGTAACAAATGTTTGAATTCATCAGGATATCCAATCTACTTGGCTGGTGCTCACTCTTGTTTGTGTCAACACACACACACACACACACACACACACACACACACACACACTGCATGTGCATTCACAGCCCCTACCCCTTATGGTAGAAATAGAAATCTAGGAACAGGAAGGGTCCAAAGAAACCATTTATATAAGGAATAAAAACAGGGAAGGTTTAAGGATTGAAACAGGGCAAAATGCATTGGTTCCCCAAGACCCAATTCTGAATAATAACAAGAGAGTCAATGGGGGAGATAAAAGCTCACTTCCCTAGAATTTCAGTGGTTACCACATTTTGAGAGCCCCTCTCCTGTTTGGGAGCTATGTTTTCTTTCTATCTTTCCTTGGCTTAAAAATAAACTTTCACATTCCTACATCCACCTTTCATTAGTCCTTGAACTTCATTTATAGAAATCCACTGGACCAAGAGCCCAGTAAAAGGAGGAATCCTGTATCACTGCTACAATACTGGAGAGAGGAGAGAAGGAGTTGGACAAATTGGAAGGAAGAAGTCTGGCCCACTCAGCTAAAGCATTGTCCTGAATACATTCATTCCCTAATAGGATTTGCTTATGGTAGAGTAGATCAGTAAGAAATATGGATACCTGGTCTCCAATTCTCCAAAAGCATCAGGTGGCCTAGGTAGAGCCCTGAACTTTCATTGGTTACCAAGAAAGAAAAAAAGCAAGGGTTTGTAGTAAGGGGGAGGGTTCATAACATTTTCAAAAGAAATGAGCAAGTATTGGACAAGACAAAGCATGTGAGGGAACTAGATGAGAGAAGGGTAGGGAGTACAACAAGGGAGGAATGGAAAGGGAATAAGGAGAAATTAACTACTGGTCCCAAGATTATGTGGTCTATTCTATATATTGATCTTATGCTTTGCCCCTGGTGCCTAGGGGTAGTTATGAAACTCCTGCTTCATTTCTTCCAGAATATTTTATTTTGCTACTTTATCATGTATCTTATAATATCTTGAAATTCTAATATTAATTATTTCATAGAGTTCCAATATTACTGTAGAAATTGCAATTGAAAAAAGGAGAACCTCTGCAAACTCTAATTCTGCCTTTGCTCATCCCAACATATTTTAAGTCAATAGCGTGTGTACTGTCATACACATGCTGAGACATTTTTCTTTCTTTTCACTCCCTCAATTAAATACATGGCTTAGCTCACAATCTCTAAGATCAGATTATATAATGGAAAACTAAATATGTTATATATATTTATAAACATATATATGTATTTCAGAATATTTGGCATGTCAAAGGCTGGGTGGGATCTCTTGTGAATTATAACAATAATAGTAGCTCCAAAGATGGCAAGGATTGCTAGATTATAAAACTTACTTATGTAGATGGTATCTTAAAACCTCTTTACACATACATTAATCTTCGGACCAGTAGTTAAGATTCTGAGATATGGAACAAAGAGGTGGAATCTGAAAGAGTACTAGGTGGTCTTCTTGGGTTAAAGATATGGAGCTAAAATATGTAAAAAACTAAGATGACTGACATTTACAATACAGATAACCAAGAATTTAAAAAGCTGTATAGAGAGAATTGTACAGATCTTCAGAAGATCCTCTAAATTTGAACACAAATCAATGGATTTAAACAAAAAAAAGAAAAAGAAAAAGAAAAAGAAAAAGAAAATCAACACATGTAATTCATCATATAACTAGAACTAAGGACAAAAATAACATGATAATCTAAAATAGGTGCTTAAGCATTTGACAAACTCCAACACCTCATTATGTTAAATACAGTACAGGAGAGATAGAATCCAAGTTGGTGCCTGAGTGAAACAACCTTTCCCAGGCGCTGTGATTTCGAACAAAATTTACCATAAAAGAGCCTTTTAACTGAAGGAAATGACAACGAAAAAAGTGATATTAGAACCTCTACTTTAAAAAGCCCAGAAAGTGGAGCAGGCTGACCAAGGAAGTCTGCCGCCGTGCGCTGGGTCGGGCGCCCGGCGCCACCACGCCAAGAAGTCTGGCTGTGGAGCCGGGACTTGGAGCTGTGGTGATCAACTAGAAGCCGTAAGCTACAAACTCCACACAGTGACCAGGCAGGCGTGGAGTGAGCACCTCCAGGACCCCACACTCTACGCAGGCAGGGACCCCCGAAACAGCCACAGAGACTAGAATGTGTGGGACGGGATGGTCAGCTTTCTTGACAGAAGTAAAGTGAACCAGAGGGGCTGAAACGTGATTGGGGCAACAAGAAGCGCTGAAAAAAGCCCAGGAGGAAGAGGGGAGACTGCCTGCGTCATGAACTGGCGGCCATCTTGCCACCAGCCCTGCCCAGCCAACTTCCTGCCAGCTATCCAGACCGTCAGTGACCCCTTGTGCCCCCAGCGACCAGAGGCACAGCAGGCCGAGCAGCACAGATCCGTAAGTCGTCACCTTCAAGGTGCGGGGAACACTATACAAGGGATAGACTCAAACACCTGCCCTTCTAGAGCTTAGGAACATAAGAGTGGAAGAACCCAGTACAAGTAGGGCACCTGGAAAGACCCGGCATTTAGATTGCACACCTGCCAACAGCAAAGGCAGGGAGAGAGACGCAACCAGGCCCTGTGGAGAGCCCAGAGACATAAGCTAACACCAACAAAACCCCCTGCCTGCATTGACAGAGAAAATTAAAATCCCAGAGACACACTCGAAAATTTAAGCTTGATACTTACGAACTAGCAGAGTGTCTGTTTTAGTGTCTGGTTGCTGTTTTTAGACTTTGGTGTCTTTTTTGTATTTGTTTATTTTGTTCTGTTTTGTGTTCTTTGGTTTTTGTTTTTTTTATTATTAAGTTTTATCTATTTTTATCCTGTTTTTGTTTGTATTGCCTTGATTCTTTTATGTTTGTTTGGATGATTACTTGCTTTGTAATTACTTGCTTAGGTTGTTGAATCTCCTCCTTATCCATTTTACAAGCTCTCCCCTCATCTATATTCCTCTCCTCAACACTTTACCTTCTCTCTTTTCTTTTCATCTTTTTCCTATCTCATACCAAGACCATCTCATACTTCCACACTCAACACTCTATATTCACTACCAGATTCTCCCGACATATCTACCATCTCCAATCTTTACAATACATCACCTCAACACACTCAACCACTTATTCTTCTGGAACATACCCTCTTTTCCACCCTATTCCTGCAGTCATTATTGTGACCTCTCACCCAAACTTTATCCCAGATTACAACCTGTCCCTGTAAATACCATCAGACAACTCTAAACCCCCACTGCAGAGATTGGATGAGAAAATTTGCAAGAACAGCAAAGATATAAACTCAAGAACAAGGGAACCATGGGAAGGAAAAATAACAAAGAAACAATGAGCTACAACAACCTCTCAATAACAGATCTCACCAACCCAGAATGGCAGAGATTACCAGAAGAACAATTCAGATCTCTAATACTAGAAACAATACAGAATTTTCAGAAAGAAAGCAGGGAAAATTGGAAAGAATTAAAGGAAGAAATAAAGGAACAAATAAACAAAGAATTCGACGACCTGAAAAGAAACCAAAGAGAACCATTGAAGGAAGTGAAAGATGAAATAATCAAAATGAGGGCCTCAATACAAACTATAAACAGCAGATTAGATCACATGGAAAATAGAATATCACTCCTAGAGGATGACCACACAAAAAATGAATCTATAGTGCATAACTTAGAAAAAAAATACAACAATATGAAATGGACATCGAATAGATCTGGGCCATTTTTAAAAGAGCTAACCTAAGAATGATAGGCATAGAAAAGGGATTAGAAGTTGAAACTTATGTAATACACAATCTCTTCAAAGAAATAATATCAGAGAATTTCCCAAACATAGAAAGAGAAGTCAACACACAGGTACAGGAAACGTACAGAACTCCCTAAAGACAAGACCAAAGAAGAGGTTCACCACGCCACATAATAATCAAGTTGACTAATGTAGAGCTAAGGAGAGAATCTTAAAAGCAATGAAAGTAAAAGGACAAGTGACATATAGAGGTAAACTGATTAGAATCACTCCAGAACTCCCAAATCAAGTCATGAAAGCCAGGAGAGGCTGGAGTAACATATTCCAAACTCTGAAAGAAAATAACTTGCAGCCAAGATTCTCATACCCAGCAAAACTCTCTCTTAAAATTGACGGGGATAAAAAAACCTTTCATGACAAACAGAAATTGAAAGAATTTCAAAACCAGCACTAGAGAAACTACTTAAAGAGATTAACTACAAAGAAGAATTAATGAGTAAATGTCAGAACCAGAGAAACAATAATTTCCAGGAAGCAAACAACTAAGCAAAGAAGAACAAACACTACCGCAAACAGAAAACAAAACTCAAAATGTTAGGAATAAAAAATGATCTCTCAATAGTCACACAGAATATAAATGGTCTCAATTCCCCCCCCCCCCAAAGGCACAAGATGGCAAAATGGATCAAAACCCAGAATCCTTCTATTTGCTGCCTACAATAAACACACCTTACAAGCAAAGATTCCCACAAGTTAAAAGTGAAGGGCTGGAGTAAGGTAATCCATGCCAAAGGAACTGAAATGCAAGCAGGAATAGCAACCATGATATCAGATAAATTAGACTCTAAGCTCAAGCTTATCAGAAGAGACAAAGCAGGTCATTTTTACTAGTAAAAGGAACAATCCAGCAAGAGGAAATAACAATTATCAACATCTATGCCCCAAACGTAGGTGCAGCCACTTTCATAAAACAAACTCTGCATGATATAAAGACACACATAGATCCCAATAGACTAATACTAGGAGACTTCAAACTTCTCTTACATCTCTAGATCGTTATTCTAAACAAAAGGTCAGTAGAGACACCTGAGACCTAAAGAATACCATAAACCAAACAGACCTATTAGACTTAGACTCTTTCAACCAACTGCAGCTGAATTCACATTTTTCTCAGCCCCACATGGAACCTTCTCCAAAATAGACCACATTCTGGGCCACAAAGCGAGGACTGGCAAATTAAAAAAATGTAACATAATTCCCTACATCTTCTTAGACCACAATGGAGTGAAACTAGAAATAAACTTTAAGAAGACCCAGAGTAATCATGTAAACACATGGAGACTCAATACCACATTGCTGAATGAGGATTGGGTCTTAGAAGAAGTAATGGGGGAAATTAAAAAATTCCTAGAAACCAATGAAAACAGAGACACAACATATCAAAACCTCTGACACCTTGAAGGCAGTACTAAGAGGAAAATGTATAGCACTGAGTGCCCCTATAATGAATGGAAACTCACCAAATAAATAACCTAATGACACAGCTCAAAGCCCTTGAAAAACAAGAACAATCTAGCCCCAAAGCCAGGAGGAGACAGTAATTCATGAAAATCAGAGCAGAAATCAAAGAAACAGAGAATAAAAAAACTACAGAAAATCAATAAAACCAAAAGCTGGTTTCTTGAAAAAATAAACAAGATAGATAAACCATTGGCCAACCTAACCAAAAGAAAGAGAAAATCATCTCAAATCACCAAAATATGAGATGAAAAAGGTGATATCACCACTGACAGTATGGAAATACAGAGGATAGTAAGAAACTAGTTTGAAAAACTATACTCCAACAAAATGGAAATTCGAGAAGAAATTTACAAATTTCTAGACACATACAACCTCCCTAAACTGAGTCAAGAAAATATAGAAACTTAAACCGACCAATAACAATCAGAGAAATAGAAACAATAATAAGAGTTTACCATCAAACAAAAGCCCAGGGCCAGATGGTTTTCCAAGTGAATTTTATAAAACATTTATAGAAGAGCTAATCCCAATACTCCTCAAGGTATTCCATGAAATAGAAAGAAATGGGATCCTCTCAAACACATTCTATGAAGCCAGCATCACATTAGTACCAAAGCCAAATAAAGACAGCTCAAGAAAAGAAAACTATAGGCCTATATCACTGATGAACTTCGATGCAAAACTGCTAAACAAGATACTAGCAATGCACATTCAAAACCACATCAAGAAAATTATACACCATGACCAAGTCGGGTTCATCCCAGGGATGCAAGGCTGGTTCAATATATGAAAAACAATCCATGTAATTCACCACATAAACAGAACCAAAGGCAAAAATCACATGATCATCTCAATTGATGCTGAAAAAGCATTTGACAAGATCCAACACCCATTCATGCTAAAAGCACTACAAAGAACTGGAATACAAGGAACATACATTGACATCATAAAGGCAATATACAATAGGCCCACAGCCAATATCATATTAAATGGAGAGAAACTGCAAGAGTTCCCACTAAACACAGGAACAAGACAAGGATGTCCATTATCATGTCTCCTGTTCAATATCGTACTTGAGACTCTAGCCAGGGCAATAAGGCAAGAGAAGGAAATCAAAGGGGTAAAAATAGGGAATGAAGAACTAAAACTATCCCCTTTTTGCAGATGACATGATACTATACTTACAAGACCCAACAAACTCAACCAAAAAACTTATAGAACTGATCAACAAATTCAGCAAAGTGTCCGGAAACAAAATCAGTCTCAAAAAATCAGAAGCTTTTATGTATGCCAACCATAAATCCACCGAAAAAGAAGTCCAGAAAACAATTCCACTTACAATAGCACCCCAAAAATAAAATACTTATGGATAAACCTAACCAAGCAGGTAAAAGACTGTATAAGGAAAACTATAAAAAGTTGGAGAAATAAATCAATGAAGACCTTAGAAGATGGAAGGATCTACCATGCTCTTGGATAGGCAGAATCAATATCATCAAAATGGCCATCCTCCCAAAGCTGATCTACAGATTCAATGCAATACCCATGAAATTACCAAGGACGCTCCTCACAGACATAGAAAAATCAGCCCTTAAATTCATTTGGAACAACAAAAAGCCCAGGATAGCCAAAGTATTTCTTAGCAATAAAAACCATGCAGGGGGTATCACAATACCTGACTTCAAACTCTACTACAAAGCCACAGTAATAAAAACAGCATGGTATTGGCACAAAAAAAGACACATAGACCAATGGAGCAAAATAGAAGTCTCAGAAACAGACCTACAGCTTACAGTCAACTGATTTTTGACAAAGGAGCCAATAACATACACTGGAAAAAAGATAGCCTCTTTAACACATGGTGTTGGCAAAACTGGTTAACCATATGCAGGAGAATGGAAATAAACCCCACTTTCTCACCCTGCACAAGAGTCAACTCATGGTGGATCAAAGACCTGGAAGTTAGGCCAGAGACCTTGCAGCTACTTGAAGAGGGCATAGGACCAACACTTCAACACATAGTCACAGGTAAAAACTTTCTCAACAAGACCTCCAAAGCACAAGCAACTCAAAGGAAGATCATTACATGGGATTGCATTAAACTGAAGAGCTTCTGTGCAGCAAAGGAAACTATCAAGAACCTCAACAGAGAGCCTACAGAGTGGGAGAAGATTTTTGCCAGTTACTCTTCAGATAGGGGTCTAATATCTAGGATACACAAAGAACTCAAGAAAATCACAGCCAAGAAAGCAAATAACCCAATCAAAACATGGGCAAAGGATCTAAATAGACACTTCACAAAAGAAGAAATACAAATGGCCAATAAATGTATGAGGAAATGTTCCACATCATTGGCAATCAGAGAGATGCAAATCAAAACTACCTTGAGATTTTGCCTAACCCCTATCAGAATGGCAATCATCAAAAACACAAACAACAACAACTGCTGGCGAGTGTGTGGAGAAGTGGGAACCCTAATACATTGTTGGTGGGATTGCGAAGTAGTACAACCACTTTGGAAAACAGTATGGAGGATCCTCAGATGAATGGGAATAAACCTACCTTATGACCCAGCAATACCACTTCTGGGTATATACCCAAAAGAATGGAAACCAAACTATCAGACCGACGTATGTGTATCTGTGTTTATAGCTGCACAATTCACAATTGCCAAACTATGGAAGCAGCCAAGATGTCCATCGACAGATGAATTGATTACAAAGCTATGGGATATGTACACAATGGAATTTTACTCAGCCATAAAGAAGAACAAAGTCATGTTCTTTGCAGGAAAATGGAGGCAACTGGAAAACATTATGTTAAGCGAGTCACAAAGAGTAAAGACTCATATGTTCTCCCTAATATGCAGATGTTAGGGAGAAGATGGGGCATAAGAGGATCCCCAGATGAAAAAGTAGAGACCTTCAATAAACAAAGAAGTTGATTTAAATGAAGGGAATGGACGGGGGTTGGGGGGAGGACATCCTAAGGCACATGGTGTACTTACACAATTATATCAAGGTCACTCACTGAACTGAACTTGAGAGGGAGGGAGGGCAAGGGAGTGGGGTGGGAATTGGGGAAGGGGTCAGATGAGAAATGTGTGCACATTTGTCTTTACCAATTTGTACCTAACAAAGATGTATACATACAAAGCACGGATTATTACAACTAAAAAAAAAAAAATACAGTGCAGAAAATCAGAATAGAAGGAACTTATCTCAACATCATAAAGGTATATACAATAATCTCAAAATCAGCATCATACTGAATTGGGAAGAGATGCAGTAATGCCTTTTAAAATCGGGAACATGAGAAGGATATCCACTATAAATTCTCTTTTAAAATATAGTACTGGGAACTTTAGCCGGAGTTATACGGTAAGAAAAGAATACAAAATGGAAAAAAAAGAACTGAAATTATTATGTCTATTTGTAGATGACAAATCCTATATTTAGGAAAACCCCCTAAAAAAACTCACATATCCTACATTTAGGAGAACTCCCCAAAAAACTTCAGCCAAAATATTTTTAGAGCAAATTAACAAATTCAGCAAAGTTGTGGTATACAAAATCAATCTTCTAAGATCATTAGCTTTTGATATGCCAACCATGAATCCACTAAAAAAGAAATTCAGAAAATAATTCCATTCACAATAGCTAAAATATAAATAAAATATCTAGGAATAAATCCAACAAAAGAGGTAAAATATCTCTACAATGATAATTATAAAACCCTAAAGAAAGAAATTGAAAAAGATCTTAGAAGATAAAAAGATCTTCCATGCTCTTAGATAGGCAGAATAAATATCAAAATGGCCAATCTACCAAAAGTAATCTACTGATTCAATGTAATACTTATCACAATGCCAATGTCATTTTTCATAATCTTGAAATTCATATGGAAAAACACAAGACCCAGAATACCAAATCATTTTTCAGCAATAACCATCCAGGAGACATCACCATACCTAACTTCAAGTTATACTACAGCACTGTAGTAGTAAAAACAGCATGGTATTGGCACAAAAACAGACACATAGACCAATGGAACAGAATAGAAGAAAAAGAAAGAAATGCACACACTTACAGCCAGTTAATTTTTGACAAAGGTGCCAAAAACAAATGCCAGAGGAAAAAAATAGCCTTTCCAAAAAATTGTGCTAGGAAAACTAGTTTCCCATTTACTGAAAAATGAAATTAAACCCAACCTCTCAGCCTGCACAAGAGTCAAATAAAGATATATCAAAGGCCTGGAAATTACACCAGAGACTTGAAATTATTGGAGGAGGGCATAGGACCAACAATCCAGCATGTAGACAGTAGTAGAAACTTCCTCAGTAAGAACTCCATAGCTCAGGAAATTAAAACTAAAATCAATAAAAGGGATGGTATTAAATTAAAAAGTTTCTGTCCAGCAAAAAATACTCTCAAGAGTGTCAAGAGAGCCTACACAATAGGAGAAAATCTTTGCCAGGTATTCCTTTGATAGAGGACAAATTTTTTAAATATACAAAGAAATTAAAAGACAATAATAAAAATAGCAACAACAAATAATCCAATCAAGAAATGGGCAATCAAATTAAATAGACACTTCATAAAAGAAATCTAAATGGTTAATAAGTATATAAAAAGTATTCAATTTCATTAGCTATCAGGGAGATGCAACTCAAATCTACACTGAGATTCCATCTAACCATAATTGGAATGATAATCATTAATAATACAAACAACAAAAAATGCTAGAGAGGATGTGCAGAAATAGGAACTCTTCTAAAATGTTGGTGGGATTGTGAATTAGTAAAGCCACTATAAAAATCAATGTGGAGATTTCTCAGAAAACTTGCAATTGATCCACCATATGATCCAACTATATCACTCCTGGATATCTTTCCAAAGGGGTTGAAATCAGAATATTACGTATGGTGACATATGCATATCCATGCATCATAATTCACAATAGTTGAATCATGAAGCAGTCTAGATAATTGGATTATAAATTATGAATGGTTATACATTATGAAATATACATATAATGGAATTCTACTCATCAATTAAGAAAACCAAAATTATGTCATTTTCAGGAAAATGAATAGACTTGGAGAACCTTATGTTAAATGAGATTAGCCAATCACAGAAAGTAAAAGATCATATATTTTCTCTCATATATGAAAGTTAGGGAGTAACTGGAATATAAGAGGGACTAAAAGCTAAAGCTAATGGAGAAATTTCAGTGGAGTCAGGGAGGGGACATTGCATTGGACACTCCAATGAAGGAAACACTTCCATTGGCGTTATGCACATATGTTAAATTATCAGTGTTAATCTGGATGCTATGTATGGGGAAGGGGAGGGAATGAGAAGAGGGCCTGGGGAAGCTCACCAAGTGCTGTGTTCATATATTTTGTCACTTTGGACTACATTATGATATGATACTACAATGCACCAATAAAATTATATTTTTAAAAAGAACATAAGAATGAAATAAAAATTGTCTTTTCAAAAATCTCAATAAAATTGATAAACTATATGTTACTAATATCAGAAAAATAGGTAACATCACTACAGGTTTATAGACATAAAAAGAATAAAAAAAATATTAAAAAAGAATTCTATCCCATAGGCAAACTCCTTGCAAAACACAATCTATAAATCACACAAGAAGAAATAGACAATATGAATAGGCATATACCTATTAAAATTGAATCCATAATTAAGAATATTCCAAATCAGAAGTTATCAGGCCATGATGGATTCAGTGATGAATTCTACCACACATTCACAAATAATTTATGTTAATTCTCTACATTTTATTCCAGAACATAGAAGCGAGATAAATACTTCCTAATTTTCTCTATCAGTCTATCTTTAACTCAATAATAAATCAAAGATATTACAAGAAAGGAAATTACCTATCAATATCATTGAAATATATGAAAAAATTCCAAAAATGTATTAGTCATTTGAATCCAATAATATATAAAATTATTGGACAGAATAAACAAGTGAGATTTTCTCAGTTATGCAAGGCAGTTTACTATTTGAAAACAATTAATATAATTCATCACATCAACAAAACTGAAGAAGAAAAATTTCATGAGTTCATCAACAATCGTGGATAAAGCAATTTACAATATCCTAAATCCATTCCTAATTCAAAAAAAACTCTCAGCAAGTTAGAAATAGCAAGTAGTTTCATCAGCTTGGTTAAAAAAGTCTACAAAAACAACAAACAAAAAACTATGATTAATTTCATACTTAATGGTGAAAAGTTGAAAAGTCTACCTAAAAATTTACCTAGTAAATTTATAAAATTTGACTGCTTATATTTGTGTGAGTCTATTTCTGGACTCTTTTCTCTGTTTCACTGATGCATGTATTTATTATTTGGCTAATACAGAATGTTGTGGAATACTGTAGCTTTAAAGTAAGTCTTGAAGTCAGGGGTGGTAAGTTCTCCAATATTGTCCTTCTTATGAAAGTGTTGTGGTGACTATGGTAGATGCTTCTTAATTTCATATAAATTTTAGAATCTTTTGTCAATATTTACATGAGCACTTGCAGAAATTCTAAAATTGTATTCAACTTATGCATCAAGTTGAAAAGAATTAAAACCTTAAGAATATTCAGTCTAATTTTCTAAGAGAATAAAATATATCTCCATTTCTTTAAGTTTTCTTTGATCTTTCATAGACTTACTTTTTTTCAGCAAACAGACACTATACTTATTTTTTTTTAAATCTATCTTCAGTTTTTGGCATGGTTTAGTAATTTAAATAAAAATGTTCAATTTCAAATGCCTATTGAATTGCTAGTCTATAGGAGAGAAACTGATTTTTTTTATTACTAACATTGTATATTAGGACCCTGCTATGATACTAGTGTATTGGTTCTAAAAGTATTTTTTTAAAGATTTTTATTTAGTTTCCCACATAGAAATATCTTGTGATATTCACATAGATTTTGAGTAGATTTGAAGCTTCAAATTTTAAATTGTTGATACTCTCACATTTTATTTTATATCTGGAGATACAGTATGATTAATGGTACTTAATAGCATAATAAGAACAATAATAGTAATAGCTTGAATATATAACACTGTATCTGACACTATTGTGAACACTCCTCACATACTATTTTTCATCTAAATTTTTCCATTCTCATATAGCTTCAGCTTTTATTATGCTATGTCTTTGACTATCAGTCTGGAAACAATATATGTCTTACCATTTTCAAGAGATAAATTATTTGTATTTACCTAATTATGATTCTAAAATAGGTCCATTTAATAAACCTCCACAACACTTCAATTTTCAAACATGTTTCCTAGGTGTTACCTCATTTTTATTAATATATATCCATTGCATTTACTCAGCCATTTTTCATTCCTACTATTTTCCAGGTTATTAAAAGATATATTATATTCAGATGGTTTCCAAACAAAGGTATGTTATCAGTATAAATGTGAACATTCTTTACATTTTTTACTCTAACTTGGTTTGATCAAGTTATTCCAATGCATTGTTTACATAATTATTTCAAAAGTTAAAGTGTTATAAATCCTCTATTCTTTATGGTAATTTTTCCCAAATGGAAGAGCACAAGAGAAAATATCTTAAAAGTGTCAAAAACACTTGTAGATTATTTGACGCATATGTTTCTGAGCCTACAAGTCATGTGTGGGAAATGCAACTTAAAGCAATACATCTAAAAGAAATTGTTAATTCAAAGTAAACCTAGACCCAAAAAGCACTTTTCCCAGAATGCCCTTGAAAAATTATGACTGGGGAATCACACTTTGAAGTGTTTTTGATAGCCTGTCTACCTGAATAGATTTCCAGGTTTGCAGGAAATGTGACTTATCGTTTTGTAGTAACTAATGCTATGCTTATTAAAAATAGGAACTCTATAAACATTGACTATATTGCTATCAAGGAAGGACAGAAGAAAGTTGCCACTGACTTTTTGTAACTGCTATGAATCTTATTTCACTCACTGAAATGTACAAGCAATATAGCTGCTTTTATCCATCTACTTAACTTCATTTCTGTTTTCAATTTATATCCACCAGGGCAGCAGAGATGTGATCATAATTAATCCAGTTTTCTCTCTTGTTTCTTTGAATTTTGTTAATCTTATGTAGTCCAGCAGCTGGTGGGCATGGTAGTTGGGACACTTACGGTATTGATGTGTATTGTAAATATTTGTTAATCTCATCATGTCTTCCAGTATTGTTCTATTAGCCTGATGCTAAGATACTGGATTTTAATTCTGCAATTTCTTTTAGGCATGGGGGTCTTACTTTATCACGACAAACTCTTCTTAGGTATATAGTTGAAAAACTAATTCCAGCAATAGCTGAAGAAAACTTAGAAAAAAACCCCAGAAAATAAAATAAAATTGGCCTCTTAAATTATAAGCAAATCACTAGGAGTGCTGAATGCATGTTTGCCTTTATCACTCAGAACTTCATCATGATGCATGATTATAATGTGCCAATAAAAATTACAGTAACTGGAACAATCAGCAATTTATCATAATTAAAGTAATATGTATGTGCAACACACCAAATGCTATGTGTGATTTTCATTACAGTGTATAATTACAATGTACCAATACAAAAAGTAGTGTAATGGGTTGCTTTGGAAAGGGGAAGAGACATTAGGAATTAAGAGAACAGGCATTACTTAAATACACCTGAATTCCAATTCTAGTTTTAAAATTTAGTAGGTATCTAATCTAAAATTTATACATATATATGAAACTTATAATCTGTATTTTATTTATTTATTTATTTATTTATTTATTTAAATAGAAACATAGTCTGTAGTGTATTAGTTAGCTTTCCATCACTGTGACTAAAATGCCTAACAGAAACAGCTGGGAGAAGTGCCACAGGCCAATAATTCTAGTACTTGGGAGACTGAGACAGGAGGATCACAGACCTGAGGCATGCATGCTGTAACTTTGTGAGAATCTGTTTCAACATAATACAAACACACACACCTAACAAAAATAACTTAGAGGAGGAAAGATTTCCTTTAGCTCATGGTTTCAGTTCATGCTTGGCTGGCTTAATTGCTTTGGATCTGAGGTGAAACATAACATCATGGCAAAAGGGCTTGGAGGAAGAAGGCTGCTCAGCCCATGGCCAGCAGAGGGCCTGGGAAAGAGGGTAGAATAAGGGAAGAGAGGGGGAGAGGGGAGAAGAGAAAAGAGAGAAGAGAGAGGGGGAGAGGGGAGAGAGCAGCGGGGCCTGAGAAAAGTTAAACCTTCCAGGACACACCTCAGGGACCTATTTCATCCAGCTAGATCCCACTCCCTAGTGAGACATTTACCTATTAATGAATTAATTCATCAACTGAATTGATCTACTGGTGAGTTCAGAGCCCTTATGATCTGATCATTGCCTAAGTCTCCACCCCTGAATCTTTCTTCATTGGGGACCATGCTTTCAACCTATGAACTTATGGGGGCACTCCAGATTCAAACCATAGCACGTGAGTATGTATTAAAACTATGTATATATATATATATATATATATATATATATATATATATATATATATATATATTTTTTTTTTTTTTTTTTTTTTTTTAAATAACAAGCCTAGTTAATAGCAAAAGTACAATTGCCTTTAAAACTCTCATTCCAGCTGAGGCATCACATCTTCAGAATTCTGACAGGTTCTTCAGGTAGGAAGGCAGTGGCTGTGGTGGTGAGCAGGGTGACAGGTGCAATACTTGTAGACTGGAAAACACAGAGCCCGAAAGATTTCAGGAAGCAAAATACTGTTCTCCTTTGTAATTGCCATTTCTCATCCCTTACTTGCCTCTCCTGCAAACTCCATTTCCAAGACAAGCCCTTAGTTTTTCACTGGAGAATCTGTTCTTTTAATCTTTGCTTTGGTTGTCATCAGGGCAATTCTAATTCCAGTCAGATTCAAGATGCTGAACACCACACCAAGGAGCACAACTGGTGCTTGAGCGGGCACAGGCAGGAGAGGTGAAGAAGGTGATGGTAATAACTGAGGGAAGTTTTCAAGGTCAACAACATAACACTGGAGCTATATCACAATAAACTTATTACAGAAGACTTGCATAATAGAGAATAAATGTGGTGCAGCAGAATTTGAAATAAGCTTTGTGGTGGTTAGGGTCTTCCAAAGAAAATCAACAGATGTGAGATCTATATCCACATCTGTATCTGTCTATCTGTATTTGTATCTGTATCTATTGTAGCTATATCCATATCAGAGAAAGAATAAGAGAAATTTTTAAGAAATTTCAAGTGGGCAGGCAGGAAATTGAGGAAAGGCATCCTGAATGTGTGTGTGTGTGTGTGTGTTTTTCTGTTCATTTGGAAAAATTGTCAATCATTTTTCAAATGCTTTTTCTGTTACCTTTGGTTATCCCATTATACATAAATTACAAGTTTGGTACTTTCTAACAGTTCTTGGGTATTGTTTTAGTTTTGCAATTTTTAAGGTAATATCCTCAAACTTGGGTATGATTTCTTTAGCTATGTCTGATGAGCTTATCAAAAATATTCTTAATTTATATTACAGTGCTTTTAATATGTAGTATTTCTTTTACTTTCTTAGAATTTACATCCTTCTGCTTATATTAATTATCTATTTTTACACCATTTACTTTTTTCATTAGGCCACAAAGCATATTAATCATAGGGGCTTAAAATGTACCATTTCAGAATCCAGATATGCTGACATATCTGCATCTTGTTCTGATGCTCGCTCTCTCTCTCTCTCTCTCTTTAAATTCTCCTTTTTGCTTTTAGTATGTATCTCTTATAATTTGCCGTTGAAAGCTAGACATGTGTACTGGGCCAAAAAAATCTCTAGTATATATGTCTTTTGCAATATAAAGAGGTAAGTGAAGAAGTTCCAGTTTTGTAGTGAGCATATGTATACTTGGTTAGTAATTAAAAAATGCCTTTTGTTTTATTTTCCAAAGATTTAGGTGGGGAATCATGGCTAAAAGGGCTGGAGTTGGCTATTTTCCTTCCATTACATGGAAGACTAAATCAGGTTGGGTTGGGAATTTCCTTTCTATAGGTTGGTTAGACTCTGACAACACCCCAGCTGGTAAGCAAAGAAATAGTAAAATATTTCCTCTGGAATGCAGTTCTTGCTCAGAAGAACAAAAATGCTCTTAAACATTTTAGAATATACTTTTCTTTTTTGGAAGCATGAAAGTTTTTTCCTCTGATTTTCACTGTGAGAACTTAGTTCAGTTCCAGATGTTTAAATCACCAAAGTGTGCCCCTCCTCAACCCAGAATTTTATCTTGTATCTTGACCATACACAGTCTCCAATAATCTGTCAATTAAAATTTGGTTCACTCACATGGGTACTCCCTCAGTAGTCCCGCTGTTAGTCAGACATTATCTTAGCGTTGGGCCACAGTGACCCATAGTCTCAGGAGTCCCCATCATGTTTTGTTCCTTTGAGTAGTCATACATGACACACTCCCATTTTTATTTGAGATATATATTTAGGTCAGTTTATTTCATGTGTGTTTTGTTGACACAGACTTTAGGAAAATCAAGGATCAACTCCAGAGGCTTTCCCATGGCATGACTCAGAGGCTAAAGAGTACATGGTGAGCTCAGCACAAAACCAAGGACCAGGTTATGTGTGGTGGGAGGGTACTAGAGCTGGATGTTATGGAAAGGAAGGTGAGAACACTGAAGTGATATGATGGAACTCTAGAAACTTATTCTGAGACCAGAATGTGGAATAATTTGGGCATGTGGGGCAAGGAGATGCAGTGAACATCAGGCTGCCTGCTCACTGTCTCACGTGAACACCAGAGACAGGAAAAAATACATTCTTCTCCACTCCCAAACAAAGATTCTTTTCAGAACTCTATATTACTTAAAAAAAATGTTGGGTTTAGTTTTGATTCCATTGCAAATGGCAGTAAAGTCCTCTATAGGAGCTGCCTATTTAGCTAAATAGGTGATATTTCTAGCTACAGTTAGGATGTTGGATTGTGCCCATCTATGTTAGAACCTAAATTTTCTAGCATAGATCCTGGTCAACTCATCAATGAGCTGGGACAACAGAACAACAGTAGATGGAGGTAAAGGCTTGCCTTACTTATAAAATTAGGTCATGTTAATGGAAATGAGTAGGGCTTGTGTAGCAGGCATTAATGATAGAGGAAGTTGGAATTAAATCTTAGAATCAATCAATGGTATTTAGAATAAGAGTTTTTATGTCCAGGAATCATCCAGGATCCACTATATAAGTGAGTTCCAAGAACAAGAAAACAAAATAATAAAAGTGATCTTCTCCTGAGTCTACCTAATGTAAATAAATAAATAATACATACCTTTATTTTCCATGAACCTATTATAGATAATATATACAAAGGAATCAGACTCATTTCTGTAACTTTGATTCTGAATAAATAAATATAGCTTTTGCTTTTCATCTGGCTGTAGACTTTCAGTGCAAACGCCTTCTCAATAATCCTATTTCCTGACAACATATGTCATTGACATTATCAAAATGTCCCAGGGATAAGGGGCCATGCTGCTCATTCTGCATGTGAAACAACTCTGGGCACCTACGAAGCAAATATTTTCCGTCTGAAATAAATTGAACTTAAATTAAGAGAAAAAAAAACAAGAATGGTAGACTCTTGATAATTACTGAGAGCAAACGTTGTTTATTACAGATGTGTATGCCAATATTGCCATACAAGAAGAAAAGGAGAAAAAAACATACTAGTAAACTAATATAACAAGTCCAAGCATATTTACTTATTAGAATTTTTTGGTGTCATTTCTCCAACAAACATCAGATGCTGTGCATGAAATTTTTAAAGCATGGAACATTCAAAAATAATACTGAAGTGGTTGGGGAAAATAAGTTAGGGAAAGGAAAATGTTGAGAAGAGCAGGGCACAGCAACTTTTTAAAAATTGACTTTGCACTGTGAACTTTAACACACAGAACATTTTATAAATCCATGCATAACTCAGGAAACTACCCTAAAGTAAACATACACTTTATATAACTACCTCCATTGTGAGAAACGGCAAGGCCAGCATTCCGCAGAACCTGAGAGCGCCCCTTCAGCATCTCTGCCCTGTCTTGCCCTGAAGGTGACCTGGTTCTGCCTGGTATGGAAATCACATTTGATTTTTCGATAGCCTACCACATTACAAGTGGTTCACAAGTAAAACGTTTTTACTTGGCATGATCTTGAGTTCTATGTACATTGAGCCAAACTAAGTTTATATTTATATATTTTAATCAATAGTAACCTTTAAAAATAGACTCATGGTACATTGTCTTTTTAACAAAATCATGTACATATGTACACACACACACACGCACACACACACACACACACGCACACACACGCACACACACGCATGCATGTGTCTAGAGGTGTAGCTTAGTAGTGGAGCATTAGCTTAGCATTTGCAAGGCCTGGGGTTTGATCCTCAGCACCATCTACACCATGGATTTACTTTATTTTTGCTGATAAAACCTGAAAAGTTTTTAAAATGGCAACAAATACTTCATGCACATAAATAATACAATATTCTGTCTAAAGAAACCGAGGACCCTTGAATAAGTAAATGGCTAATTCCAGGTCTAGAGTAAGAAACATGCTGCGTATGCTGGGGATGACTTGCCACACCTGCTAATTTGGATGCTGTCAAACATTATGGAAAGCATAGTACCTGGTCATGATGGTGCCCACCTGTAACCCCAGTACTTAAGGGGCTGAGACAAAGAATTGCAGGTTTGAGGACAGCCTCAATGACTTAGTGAGATCTTGTTTCAAAATAAAAAAAAAGAGCCGGGCATGGTGGCGCACGCTTGTAATCCCAGCATTCGGGAGGCTGAGACCAGAGGATCCGGGTTCCTGGCCAGCCTCAGCTACCTAGTGAGGCATTCCGCAACTTAGTGAGACTCGGTTTCAAAATAAAGAATAAAAAATAGGACTGGGGGTGTAGCTCGGAGGTAGAATGTCCCTGAGTTCAATCCCCAGTACCTCAAAAAATAAAAAATAAAAAAATAAAATAGTGCTAGGGATGTAGCTCAGAGATAGAATGCACCTGGATTCAATTCCCAATACAGGACGGAAGGAAGAAAGGAATAAAGGAATGAAGGAATGAAGGGAGGAGAAAAGGAAGGAAAGTGCAAGTCTGGGGCTGGACTGGAGCTTGCTTTGATGTGTGAACTAAGTACTTCATCAATGATAGATGCCTGTGTAGATGGATGAATTCCTGTGAGGCTGAATGGATGAATAAATATATGCACACTTTAAGTTGTATTCTAGTTTTTCTTTGTGACATTGACCCTATACAGACATTAAGGTTGAATGGAAAATTTATCTATTCCTGATTCTATGGCTGCAATGATGTGGTTGACAGATAACAATCCCATTCACAGGATGAGGGCAGTAGATCTTGTTGAGTATCCCTTATCCAAAATACTTAGGATGGGAAGTATTTCAAATTTAGACATGTGCTGGATTCTGGAATATATGCTTACATGTAATGAGGAATTTAGAGAGAGGGCACACTTCTCAATATGGTATTTATTTATTTTTCAGTTACACTGTATATACACATACCTGCTGATAATTGCATACAATATTTTTGGTGTACCTGTGTTTTGACTGAGACTCAGCACATGAACCAAGTGTGGAGTTTTCTCTTGTGGAGGCAACAAGTTAGTATTTAAAAATTCAGATTTTGAATCATTTGGATTGAGGATTTCTGATTAGAGAAGCTTCTCCTGTACATAATAAGGAAAGTTCTTTTAAAATATAAATCACAGCATAAAACATATCCCTATGATTATCAGAGGGAATTTTGATCATTAGTTTTTTGCTTAATCAATAAAATTAATTCTTCATGCTTGGTGATATATTTTCCCTGTAAAAACATGTCAACAGTTCTGCATCACCCATTGGCTGTGATTCCAGATCTTCCAGCAGCCCTAATTTTCTAAGTACTTCCTGCCTTTCTTACCTTATCTTTCTCCTGTTTTCCATTTCACTGGCCACCAACTTGAACATTTTATTAGTTACCAGGCTATACTGTGCAGTTTCAACTTTTTAAATACTTTCATCTGTGCATTGTAATTATACATCATAATGAGGTTAAAAGTAATAGAAACATAATGCACCCAACACACGGTGTGTTTCCCTACACATCCCACTCGGCTGGCTCCCTCTCCTCATACATAATATTGAGATTGATCTAGATAATTTCATGTATGTACACAGCATCATTTAAATGTTTCCTTTATCAAGTCTCCCCTCAAGTCCCTCCATTAATTCCCCTCCAATATTTTATTAGTATCTTTCCTCAATTATCTGAAGTTCTTTTTGTTTCTCACTAATTTCCACATATGAGAGAATACATAAAACCCTTGTCTTTCTGAAACTGGCTGATCTCACTTTAAATTATATTTTCTAGTTCTGTTGATTTTCCTTTAAATTATATAATTTTGTTCTTCTTTATAGATGAGTAAAATTCCATTGTGTGTATATGCCACATTTTCTTTATCCATTCATCTGTTACCTGATACCTAGACTTATTACACAATTTAGCTATTGTCAATTATTCTGCTATAAACATAGATATGTGTGTATCACTATGATACTCTGACTACAATTCCTCTGAAAAGATACTCAAGAGTGGTATAGTTAGTTGGTTATACTAATTTACAATCCCATCAATGGTGGGATTGCAAATCCCTCACCGGTTTTTATTATTGTGTGTATTCTTGATAATTGCTATTCTAACTGGAGTTTCTCTTTGTGATGACTTTGCTGAGAATAGTGACCACTGCTCTTACCAAGGCCCTTTGCCTTGGCTAATTAACTTATAATGTCTCTTTAATGTGCAGGACTCCACTTAATATCGAAAATGGTGTTTGTACCTCCAGGACCTAGCAAAGGGCTTGAAATGGAGCAAGGGTTCAGGAAGCATTTATTTATTACATGTTATAGTTAATGGTACATAGTTTTTTTTTGTATTTTTATTAGTTTCAAAACAAGAAGTCTTTTATTATTTCAATCAGGTTTGGTTCAATAAAATAAATATTTATTTAATTTATGTATACATATCCAAAACTATACATGGATTGCTTTCACACATCTGTCTATCTGTCTATCTATCTATCTATCTATCTATCTATCTATCTATCTATCTATCATCTATCTATTTATCTATATATCATCTGTCTATCTAATTAGGATGAATTTTTAAAAAGTGATTGCATCTAGGAAGGCCTAGGACCTCTGATTAAGATTGAAAAGTCTTGTTTACAAGAATGGTAGTACAAGTGAGTATCTAGATTATTACTAGGTTAATATTTGGCTACTGTTTTTATATATGAGTCCAGGAGTGAGTCTTTAGCCCAAAGATGATCATTTATGTACAATCATTTATACAGCCAGAGACATTCTCATAAAAGAACAGTTTTGTGACTGAGAAGATGGAAAAACAGACTTAAAAATATATCTGGAAAGGGAGTAAATCAACCCACACTTTTGAGCATCCTGTAGACATAATTTGTAATGCTTTTTCCATTGCCCCTTAATTTCATACCTTTTTAAGCCCAGTGGGAAATCTCAGTTGAACTAGTTCTTTTCTCCTTTCCAGTAGAATTTATTAAAATTGTTTTCACTAAAATTTGCTTTACCTCCTAAAGTGCAGAGATATTGACTATGTATATCAATCAAAATTTTATTGCATTATCCTGTAACCATTTAAAATAATTGATCAGACAATGAAAATAGAAATGGACATTAATTATTCTGAGGAAAGTTTTACTTCTCTCAAACTTCATATATTTTCCTGCCCCAAATGCTTAGAGTGCTAAGAACAATTTGAAGGTACTAATAATGAATTTGAGGACCTAATTTGAATAGACAGAAAATGACAAACATAGCTGCATTTTTATTAAAGCATTTTTATGCACATCAAAATGAGATGTGAAAATTAATATGTAAACCATTAAGTTATACACAATTGCATTGTGTTCTGCAACCGAAATAGATATTTGATGTGATCACCAACATCATTGCAATTGCAAAGGGAAATGCTTTGAAAAATTACTTGACTACATTCAAAATATGTTCATTAAAATATTACAAATTTTGAAAGATACAACCCATGTCACGTTTTTTTCTATGTCTTTTATATATTTTATATCTATTTTTCATATGCAGCTTTTCTTTTCTTGACTGTTTTGTTGCATTTCCATTTATAACACATAAGAGTATATAAGCTGATTCATCAGAAAAATTTTTGATTATTGCTATAATTTTTAAAATTTTGATGACCATAAAAGCAAAATTAATTTCTATGACTGAATTTGATGTTTTGCTTAAAAGTTTAAAAAAACAGCAGTTTGTTTACTCCTTGGATAGTTATATTTTGAGATAAGATAGATGGAAATACAAGAGTTGAGGACCTTGTGGGACATTTCTGGGCTTAAGGTTTCCCAATTATAAAATTAAGATATATTAAACCTATCTTGGAGTGGCATGATTATGACATTATTTGGAAAATTCTATTTTTTGTTATATTGTGAAGTAGTCTTTCTGGTAATTTTTTTGTGTTTCTACAAAACACAATCCTGTGGAATTCTATCATTCTTGACTGACAGAAACCCAGTTTTTGGCAGTACCAGCATTTCTGGGTGCACCCTGGAGAGAGTTATAAATGAAATCAAGGTATTGCTTATAACTGGACAAGCCTCCTGGCTCTACAGACTAATCTGTTTCTTCTTGGAAGTCCTCAGTTTGCTTGGCTCTGATCACCTCTAGGAGTTCCTGGATTAAACTGTCCTCAGGATATTTTTCCCTACACTATTTCCAAGTCTTGTTGGATATTATTTTGTGAATTCCCCCACCATGTCAGCTGATGTCCAATTGTGCCTTTCTGATAAAGAGTCAGTGATAATAGGAAGAAAGTAAAACCAGAATATTAGCTTAAATATAAGTGCAGGGTCTCTCAGGTCCCAGGAACCTAGGCAGGTCATCCACTGCACCATTAATTATATAGTTGCCCAGCACCTCATATAGATCAGGTACTGTCCGGGCTGCTGAAGACATATGAATAAGCAATCAGATAAAAATGTCTGCTTTAGAGTCTATATCCTAGTGAGAAAATAGATGAAATGGAATCATTTTTAAAAAGAAATCAGTCAGATAGAATGAGATTGGTGCAGTCATCTTTCAGAATCCATGGGCATTGTTTCTAGGACCCTTCAACTGCCCCCTTCCTCACCCAGAATAGAGAAATCTCTGAATGCTTAGTCCCTTATCTAAAATAATGCATGCCTTCTTTTCTCACATAATCTGGACACATCCTACCATCTGAAAGATACTTGTAATACCCAGTAAAATGTAAGTTCTTTACATATAGCTGTTATTTTTTATTTTTAAAGGAATAATATCAAGAAAACATCCATACATGTTTGGTCCAGACACAACCATTATCGGCCAAAGTACAAAGTACTCCAATGAGCTCACAGGCAGACACACTAAAGGCATGATGGCAATTGGGGAGGGACCTGTGGGACGTGGGTGCCCACGTAGGGCTGTGCCTGCATGACACTTTCTTGTGTGGCTTCACCGTAGTGCTCAGAATGCAGCAAGGTCAAGTTTTGCTTTTTGGAGCTAATTTTTTTAATCATTTTGCCCTCATTTGATTGCATCTGTAGATGTGGAACCCATGAATAGGGATGACTGACTATGAATAAAATGCATTGAATTCTGGTAATTTGTGAGTTTCTAGGTAAAGCACTAGAATTGTAAATGGAATGCTCATAGTTGAACACATCGAAAACAACATTTGAGTGAAGATGTGAAACACACAATAAATAATAATTGTGTGGACAAAATTGGACAAGTGTTCCCTAATACAAGAAGTACACAGCACAAAGGCTTAGATGGATATTGCTTGGACTTTTTATTTTAAATTGTGCTAAAATATACATATTTGAATTAGCTTTTTTGTATGAGGGAGTACTGAGTAACAGCTCTATATTTTATTTATTTATTTTTAAATAGCCTCAGTAAGTTGATAAGGGCCTAAGTGGCTAGGTTGGCCTGGAACTTGTGATCCTCCTATCTCAGCCTTCCAAGTACTCGGATTGTAGGCATGCGCTAAACTAGTGTTTTAATGATGCTAAAGCTTGCTTGCCACATGTTCATTCACATTGCTGTGCAAGAATTTCAACTATCCACCTCCATAATATTACAAAATGGAAACTCAGTAGCCATAAAGAAATTTCTACATTCCTCTCACACAAGCTGGGAACAGCTACCATCTTATTCTTTCTGTAGGAGGTTGAGGACTCTGAGAATTTCAAAGAAATGGAATCAGTACATGCCCTTTTATGACTAGCTTAGTTCATTAGCATAATGTCTACAAGGTTCATCTGTGTGGTAGCATGGGTCAGAATTTCCTTGCTTTTAAATATTCAGTGATGTACCATAATATATATTTGCCACATGTTGTTTATCCATTCATCCATTAAATGACACTTGGATTACATTCAACCTTTGACAAATATGAATTATATTGCTATAATTATATTATATTGCTATGTATGGGTGCACCGATACATGTTTAGTCCTAGTTTTCAATTATTTTGACAAATATCTGGAAATGCAACTGCTAAATCATATATTCATTCTATTTTAGTTTATTGAAGAACCCATGTTGTGTTTCCATAGCAGCTGCATCATTTTCCATTTTGACCAGCAGTATACAGGGTTACAATTTTTATCTTCACCAACAACAATGCAAGACTCTTTAGAATGCTTTCAAGCTTATAGTAACATTATGAGAAAGGTACAGAGATTGTACCCTATATCTAGCAAACTATATGACTCCAAGCATGCAGAGCCACCTCCATTATCCACACCCTTTGCCAGGATGGAAAATTTGTTACAACTGATGAGCCTAGGTTGATACATCATAATCATTCACCCAAAGTCCATAGTTTACACATTAGGATTTATTTATATAGGATAGTTCCAATGGTAATGAACTTTTTAGATTTTTTTTTTTTTGCAGTACTGGGGATTGAACTCAGAGGCATTCTACCTCCAAGCTATACCCCCAGCCCTATTTTTTATTCTTTATTTTGAAACAGGGTCTCACTAAGTTGCAGAGGGCCTCACTAAGTAGCTGAGGCTGGCTGGGAACCCAGATCCTCTGGGCTCAGCCTCCCGAATGCTGGGATTACAAGCGTGCACCACCACGCCCGGCTCTTTTTAGATTTTTTAATCTGAGATTGTTTTAACTTCTCTCCCCTTTATGTTATCTTGGATCAAATTTACATCTTTATATACTTTTTTGCTATATAACTGAATTTCTAAGTATTTTATATATTTGAATTTTAAAGCCCATAGAAAATAAAAAGTAGAATTTAAAACAAATTTGTAAAGATACTCAATTCTTGAGCTGCTGCCTAACATCCATTCATGTGAAGCCAATGGATTCCTCCTAGTATTCCTGTAATGCAGATCTGGTGGCAATATACTCTTTAAACTTTTATTAACTTAAAATGTCAAAATTTCTCCCTCAGTTTTGAAGAACAACTTTGTTGGATGTAGATACTCCGTGATAGATGGTTTCTTAGTACCTAAAATCCATTATTTGACTATTGGTTATGGAGGTTACCAAATACCCATAGAGGAGTATCTTCTAATTTCCCACTAGCTTGCCAGTGTCCTCATATTTTATCAGAAATTTTTGCATGACAATCCAGAATTTGTATGTAAGTGAGTTTGCATTCTGACTCTAAGATACACCACACCCTCCTGCCTTGTCCTCCCTCTTTTTTTTTTTTTTTTTTTTTTTGGAGATACTGGGGATTGACCCCAGAGATATTCTACTTCTGAACTATACCCCCCAGTCCTATTTTTTATTCTTTATTTTGAAACAGGGTCTCACTAAGTTGCAGACAGCCTTACTAAGTAACTGAGATTGGCTGTGAACTTGAATCCTCCTCTGTCAGCCTCCCAAGTACTAGGATTACAAGCGTGTACCACCACGTCTGACTCCCCCCGTTCCCTTTAATAGAAACTTACTAAGTTGCCAAGGCTGACTTTGAACCTGAAATTCTCCTGTCTCAACCTCTCAAGTACTGGGGTTACAGGTCTGCCTGGCTTCTCTCTTGTTTTTGAAAGATATATTTGCTAAATATAGAATATCCTGTTTATACAAGTATGTTGGTTTTCTTTCAACAATTTGAATATATAATGTCATTGCCGTGAGGCCTGCACTTTCCTTTTGAGAAATCTGCTAATTATGGTATTGAGGTCCTTTGTATGTGATGTATGTGTATGTGTTCCAGATTCTTTCTTGTCTTTGTGTTTAACTCTCTGGTTTTATCCTACTTGGAATTTATTCTACTTATAGTTCATTGAGCTTCTTGCATTTACACATGCATACATTTCCTCAAATTTGGAAAGGCTTTTGTCATTATTTTTCCAAATACACTTTGCACTCCTTTTCTTTCTCTTCTCTTCACAAAACTTTATAGATTGTCTATTGGTCTTCTTTCATTTTATTGGTGCATTGTAGTCATACATCACAGTGAGATTCAAAGTGATACATTCATGTAAGCACACAATATCTCTTAATGTGTTTCCCTCTGTACCCCACGTGACCCTTACCGCTCTTTCTCCCAGCACTAGTGTAATTGGTAGTGAGACTTTCACATACAAACGTAGCATAATTTAATGTTTCTTTCCTCAAGTCTCCTTTTTCCCTCCCCATCCCACTCCTCAATCCTCTTCCACTATCTTTGTCTGTCTCTTAATTTGCATGAATCTTTTTTCATTTACATTTTATCTCCAGCTCCTACTTTTGAGAGAAAACATGTGACCCTTGAGTCTAGCTGAGCACAATATACTCTAGTTCCATTCATTTTCCTGGTAAGCTCCTGCATCTTCTTTCTGCCTTAGATGAAGGAAGTGAATCCTGTTGATTTACTCCTCTTGAAATCTGCTTTCTGCAAGCTGAAGCAGATTTTGTGTCCCTTTGCAGTTTTCTCACTCTGGGTCCATGTCTCTCTGTGGCTTTTAGCTTCTTGAGCTCTAAGTCAGCGACACAAATACCAATTCTACAGGCTGGCAGCTTTCTTAGGGAACCGTGATGTGCCACTATCATCCACCTGCTTATTGCAGCACATGGCTGGGACTGGGACTGGCCTAATGTTTTCTCTAAAATGTGACACATCCTGCCAAGAAAGATATGGGGCAGCAGGAATAAATTCACAATAGGACTTTCTATAATTTTGAATGTGAGTTTTTCTTTTTTGGCATTCTCTTGGATACTGTAGATGTTGTCTAATTTTCATAGCTCCTAAGAAGTTAACTAAGTCAATTTCTAGTTGTTTATTTAATGATTCCATAGTAGGGCAAGGGTCTGGAAAATGGCTTTAAAATATGAGTAAAAGAAAGAGGTCTAGGATTGCTTTATAGATACTGGCCTAAGTAACTGGATGGATTAGCTGCTATTGATTCCATGTAAGTGTTGAGATGGGGAACATCTGGAATAATTTTGGCAAGTTATTTGCATTTCCTGGGCAATTAGCCAATGTCTACTAATGTGTATTTTTTTTTTTTTTTTTTTTTTGGCGGTACTGGGGATTGAACTCAGGGGCATTCTACCTCCGACCTACACACCCAGCCCTATTTTTTTTATTCTTTATTTTGAAACAGGTCTCACTAAGTTGCGGAGTGCCTCACTAGGTAGCTGAGGCTGGCCACGAACCTGGATCCTCTGGTCTCATACTCCCAAATGCTGGGATTATAAGCATGCGCCACCACGCCCGGCTAATGTGTATGTTTTTGAAAGTTCTCACACTCTTAAAGTCCAATTATCTCTATTTATTTATTTTTAATTGTATGCATTGTAATTTTACATCATATTAGAGCACAGAGCATTAGAAAAATATAAGCACACAATTCTTAATTCTCTCCCCGCTGGGTTCCCTCACTCCTCACCCTCACCCTGAAAGTCTTTGATATTGGAGTTGGCAATTTTGTAAACATTCATGGCATTATTTCTACTATTGCACTCTTTTAGGACTTCATCCCTCCCTTCCCTAATTACCCTTGGTCATTCCCCTGGAGTCTCAGCTAATCTATTTAATGTTGCCCTTATTTCTAAACATCACTCTAGCTTCCACATGTAAGAAAGAACATACATGTAGTTATTCTTTGAGACTACGTGTACTCAGTATAATATTCTCGAGTTCCATCCATTTTCCTGAAAATGGTGCAATTTGGTTCTTTAAAGCTGAATAAAATTCAATCGTGTGTATATACCAAAGTTTTGTGATCCATTCATCTGTTGATGGATATCTAGGAACCCAGGAAATTAAAACAAACTAAACTGAAGAGCTTCTGCAAAGCAAAGGAAACTATCAAGAACCTCAACAGAGAACCTACAGAGTGGGAGAAAATTTTTGCCAGTTACACTTCAGATAGAGGTTTAATATCTAGGATATACAAAGAACTCAAGAAAATCACAACTAAGAAAGCAAATAACCCAATCAAAAAATGGGCAAAGGATCTAAATAGACACT